>APFE031176055.1:119614-149943 GCA_000404065.3 Pinus taeda
GACTTGGAAGAATTGTTGACAGCATTGATGTAGTGGTTGATGAAAAAGGATACATTCCTAGGCAAGTAAATCATGAAGATATCGAAGAGGATGAAGAATACTCCCCAAGTCAAATAGATGATGAAGAAGAACCTCAAGAGGCACCAGAGGAACAGATAAGGATAGAAGAGAAGACTCCATC
Organism: Pinus taeda; assembly: GCA_000404065.3. Classification (NCBI taxonomy): domain Eukaryota; kingdom Viridiplantae; phylum Streptophyta; class Pinopsida; order Pinales; family Pinaceae; genus Pinus; species Pinus taeda. Next base: position 119,796 of record APFE031176055.1, read on the forward strand.
TAGATATGTTCAGAAGAATCATCCCGAATCTCAGATTTTGGGGCAGAAGGAAGCAGGTGTACAAACTAGAAGAACAATTGCAGAAGCCTCAAGCTACTTGGCATTGCTCTCCTCCACTGAGCCACAAAATGTAAAAGAGGCATGCAAAGATGAAAGATGGGTCAAGGCAATGGATGAAGAACTTGAGCAGATTGAAAAGAACAACACTTGGGAGTTGGTTCCTAGACCAAAAGATAAGAATGTCATAGGGACAAAATGGATCTTCAAGAACAAGTTGAATGAGAATGGGAAAGTCATTAGAAACAAAGCTAGACTTGTTTGTAAAGGATACACTCAACAAGAAGGGATAGATTTTGAAGAAACTTTTGCTCCGGTTGCTAGACTTGAGGCCATCCGAATGTTCCTTACTCTCTCAAGCTTTCAGAATTTCAAAGTCTTTCAAATGGACGTGAAATCTTCCTTTCTGAATGCGGACTTAGAAGAAGAAGTGTACATTGACCAACCAGATGGTTTCATCCTTGGGAATGATCCAAATCTTGTATGCAGACTGAAAAAGGCTCTCTATGGTCTTAAACAAGCTCCAAGGGCTTGGTACTACTGATTAGACAAATATCTTCATCAACAAGGTTTTTCAAAAGGATCAGCAGATAACAATATTTATTTAAAAATTGAAAATGACAAATTGCTAATACTTGTTGTGTATGTAGATGACATTATCTTTCGCAGCAATGAAGAAGCTATGAGTCAAAGTTTTTCCTTGGTGATGCAAAAAGAATTCGAAATGTCTATGCTTGGAGAACTGACATACTTTCTTGGATTGCAAATCCAACAAAATGATGGCGGGATCTTCTTGTCTCAAACCAAGTATCTCAAGCAGATTTTGAAGAAATATGGCATGGAAGATGCAAAACCAGTATGTACCCCCATGGTCACAGGATGCAGCCTCAGTGCAAATGATGAATCAGCAGCTGTGCATCAACCAACCTACAGGTCTATGATTGGAAGTCTACTTTATTTGACAGGTACTAGACCAGACATCATGCATGCAGTGGGAATAGTTGGGAGATTTCAGGCAAATCCAAAGGAAACTCATCTTCAAGTAGTGAAGAGAATTTTCAAGTACCTTCAAGGGACTCAAAACTATGGCTTATGGTATCCTAGAGATACAGATCTCACACTTCATGCTTATACAGATGCAGATTGGGCCGGAAGCGTGGATGACAGGAAGAGCACAAGTGGTGGAGCATTCTTTATGGGTTCCAGATTAGTATCCTGGTTCAGCAAGAAATAGAGTTCAATTGCCTTATCTACAGCTGAAGAGGAATATGTAGCAGCTGCATCTTGCTGCACTCAACTCCTTTGGATGATGCAGACCTTGCAACATTTTCAAATCACTTGTACACCACCTATCCCCATCTTATGTGAAAATACAATTGCAATCAGCATTTCAAAAAATCGTGTCATGCATTCAAAGACCTAGCACAAACCGATCTAGTATCACTTTCTTTGGGAACAAGTGTTGGAACAAAAGGTCAAATTGGAGTATGTTCCTTCTAAGGAACAAGTTGTTGATATTTTCACCAAACCACTGCCCAGGGAAACTTTTGAATATCTCAGACAGAAGCTAGGAGTTGTGAGGTATCATCTTGTTGTTAAATCTTGTCAGTTTCAGAGAAAAATGGGTGTACGCGTGTTGGATAAGGAGTATCCGCGTACATACGCTGGTTTGTGCAAAGAAAGTCACGTATATGAAGGCCTAATGGATATCAGAAGGAGCAGGCTCTGGTTGAAGATATTCTGATGTGGGTCTGACAGAGACCATCCGACACAGGTTCAGGGGGAGTAGATAATCTTCTAATAATGCATTGTTGGCATTATCTTAGAAGCTTTAGGTTCTGGTTCATAGCTGTTGTTGATTTTAGGTGGAACAAAGACAGAGGGAGAACAGAAGGAAATCTTGGTTGGTGATATGAATGAAGATTGACAGTTGCTGTTGCTATCAGTTGTTGATGACTTTCATAAGTCATGTTTTAAATATTCGTCTCTATGTCATGTATTTCTTTCTTATATGGTGTCAAGGTCATGTAATGACCTATATTGGTTTCCCACTATTCCTGGGATGAAGATGTAATGTATTTGGTCATCATATGTAAATTTCTGATGTATTCCACCTGGTTGGATGGAAGATCCCCACTTGGTTGGGTGATGGATGTATGTATTAAGTCTTTTGGTGATAGGAAGGTATTGTTGCATAAGTCTTGGTTCTTCTTAAAGAACATCCTTTTGCAGATCCTGCCTACAGTCAGGGGGAGCATGGTCAGCACAGCAGGACAGATGTACTCAGGGGGAGCACAACCCTTTTCCCTTGATGATAAAGGGGGAGAATGATCTTGGTGTTGCCATCAAGTCCAAAGGGGGAGATTGTTGCCATTATGGCTCAGGTTTGGAGCTATGGCACAGGTGTTGTCCTTGATGGCAACCTTCTTTGGTATCAGATCTCAGTTCAGGCACTCCAAAAGTAGAAAAATACATATACGCAGGTTCATCCAGACGAAGACGTGTATACACGCGGGTTATAAATTACAAAAGCGCGTATATGTTGGGGATCATTCTTTTGGTCCATGGCAGTTAGATCTTGGAACTTGAACCTATGTTTTGGACCATGGCGTCTCGTCAGATGTGTTGATCCCTAGTTTTGGGTTCATGGTATTGAAATGTTATGGTTTTGGACCATGGTATTGGGGAAGGCCTAAGACTATAAAAGAGGAAGGAGATCTTGTGACAAATTACCATCTGTATTATAATTGAAGATCTGAAAAGTGCTAGAGCTGGTAATTAGGTGGTGATGCAGATCTGGATCTGAAGGAAGGAGGAAATTTAGCGCAAAAGGAAGGATAAGTTCTATTCATGGGTCATAATCTTTAAGCTTGAATGATAGTATCTTTGTATGATTTTGATCTGCTAGATGTGACGCTTGCTTGATCTATCCGGTAATCTAGGTTAATTAATGATTGAATAGTTGGATGAGTGAATTATCCTTCGTAAGATCTGTATGTAGGCTCAGTAAGGCGAAGACGCGTATACACGCAGTTTCAGTGAAGTAAAGGGGCGTATACGCAGGTTGTTCCATACGCAGAAGCATATGCACGCTAGTTTCAGGCTGTTGAAATAGCGTATATAATCTAAGTTGTGATCTAGCTGCTTCTGACTATTGCTGCTGTGTTCTGGGTTCTGCTTTCTGGTGTATGGTTTCGGGTACTGTGTTTTGGGTATAGCTGTAAGGAGAATATCTACTTGATTCATATCTAATTTGTGAAAAGGAGATTGGTTGATTCTTGATGACTGTTTGATGTTCATGGATCCCATCTGAAAATTTATGAAACGTGGTCCCTGGAAGAAAGAGAAGGTTGTAGCCTTCTGTAGGTCAGCACCTACGTACTAGTGTCTTGGCTAGTGCAAGAGCTAAGGGGGTTGTAGCTCCCTTCCAGGAGAAGCTGGAAAACGAGAGAGAGTTGTAGCTCTCTGCAGGTTGCAACCTGTGTACTGGTAAAGGACTGCACCAGTACATTGTAAACCGAAGTTTCTAATTAAAGAAAGATAGAGACAAATTGCAGCAGATGGTTTTCATCCACATTGGGTTTCCACCTTATATCTGGTGTTCTTGTGTGTGATTGTCTTTTTGCTCTGTTTTACTATCTTTGGTTACTGGTATTTGATGCTGCATCTCAGATTAACAAACATCATCTGAAAGTTTAAGTAAATTAAAATTTTGCTCTGTATACGCGGTTTTTCTTCTGAATAGTTGCGTATATACGCGGGTTGAATTAACTGAAGTAGTGTATACAATTTGGTTTCTGAAAAGGACTATTTGACTTGATAATACTGATTCACCCCCTCCTCTCAGTATTATTTCCAACATTGTTGTACAACACAAATGTGACATTCTCTCCTAAAGGCTCCAACTTCATCCTCTTCTCCATAGGCATGTGTATGTATACTAGAAAAATAAAGATCCTCAAGTGTATTATCTTTGACTTCACTCTTGTAAAAACTTCCTCGAGCATCTTGTCCACAAATATCCTTTAAGGATCTTGTTAAGCACATATATTGCAGTGTTACATACTTTTTCCCAAAGAAACATAGGCATATGATGGTCTTGTAGCATAGCCTTGGAAAAATTGATGATGCAAAAATTCTTTCTCTCTGCAACCTTTATTGAGGGTTGTATGAGATTTTCAACTCCCTTTTGATCTTTGCCTCCTTGTTGAAATCCTTGAAGTCATCGGAGGTGTACTGACCCCCATTGTCTAGTCTCAAGAACTTGATATTATTGCATGTCCAGTTCTCTACTTTGGACTTGAAATCCTAGAAATGACTGAAGGCCTCATCCTTGACCCTCATGAAGAAGATCTAGATTTCTTGGAATAATCATTATTGTTGCAAAATTTAGTAAGCCCAGTGCAAAGTGACACTAAGTGAGGCCATACATTATGGAAATAATAGAAAGGGCTATCATTATCACCTCATCAACCTTTCTTAGACTCTTTAGTGGTATTTGGCAACAAGGGAGTCTGTCCTAGATCACCTAAAGGATATTCTAATATTACGGCTCAAGGTGATGTATAGTAGGTCTATAATATGGCCCATGGTATCGGTAAAGCCTATAAAGGCCTAAATATTCTATACCAAGGTTCAAATACTCTATGAATGGACAAAAAAAAATATTGTTATAAGTTAGGATTTGACTGATATGCAATAAGAAGGTGCACAATGTAATATAGCAACCCAAATAACAATCCTTCCAATGATAATCAACAAAGAGGAACAAAGGCCTTCCAATAGAATCTAAGATTGGGGCTAGGAAGTTAATTTTATGGTTGAAATGTATGCATAAACAAAAAACAAGTGTGAAAAAGAAATAGGAGGGATTGACCATGCACTATGCTAGATTTTTCTTTTATATGCTTTATAGAGGAAACTTTTAAATTACGAGCTACAAACAACCAATACAAATTCACTGCTACACAAAAAATTTCCCTAGAAATCATAGAGGCTAACCTTATATGTCTAGGAACAAGGGAAAGAGGAAGAAATTCAATAAAATTTTTGTATGATCAACACAACAAAGATTAGTTACCTATTCTACAAGAGTTTAATGGAGTCTTCTAGGGATAAATTCTATGAAAATGTTTTGATGGAGTAAGGGGTGATGACTAGGACATCCACTTTTAAAACCATGTGACTATTTTCCTTATGAGAGGAGAAATTAATTATAAGGAATGAAAAATCAAGTTTTCTTTATAGGCTTCAAAGAGAATAATTATGCATAATATAATGGAACAAGATCCCTGAGGGTTAGCTCAACTGGTCGAGTCCTCATCCTTAAAGCACCTTTGTTATTGAGAGGCCATAGGTTCAATTCTCTCGACACCCTTAGGGTCAAGCTCGGAAGATGATTTCGCATAAAGTGATCCCTTCAAATGGATCTCCTTGGTATAAATATTCCATGGACATAGTCGTCACCGATCTTCGGGGTCCGTGAACCACATTAACCAAAAAAACGAGCAAGATTTTAAATTAGAATTACCATTTAGTCATGGAAAAAAATAGAAATCATACAAGCATAAAAACAATATGAAAAATATAGAAGATAAAGCACATAACTTACAAAATTCTCTAAGAAACACTTCTTTCAATCATAAGAAAACATCTCCCTACAAAATACCATCACTAAGAGAATTTGCAGTATTAAAAATATCACATTTTTACTAACTAGTGAAAAAGGACTAATTCACACTTTCTTAAAGAAGAAGAGTGATAAATGTGTGATGATGAAATTAAATGAGGGGGGAAGCCTTTATTTATATGAGTCTTATCTCACTCTTTTTTACAAAAAATCAAGTAAAATTCTCTAATTACAAGTTTACTATGTGTGTTTCACAAGTGTGCAGTTTCAAGCCAACTTCATAGCTCAAAAACATAGAAAATCAAAAAATGTCCATACATGTGGGAGAAAAATATCCTTCACTATGATTCCATCCTCCGAAGGGGCTCAAAATTCCACAAGAAAGTGTCAAATGGGATAATGAGTGATCCAAGTCTTAAAAAGTATCTCTATGTCCATGGGCATGCCTCTAGAATGCCTCCAAACCAAGATGTCATCACTAAAGTTCCCTATGTCATCCTCTAAAGGGAAAGAGGGGGTGACATGGCACTAATATACTAAATAATTGGGGTTAAAAAATGATGTGCAAGCCCCCCCCAATCATCTCAAAGATAGCCATCATCATCTAGGCTTTGGAACAAGCATCACTCTTCGAATAATTCCAAGGCCATCCTGAGGGCATTATGGGTCCACTTTGGCATATCATCAACATTTTCAACACCAATATTCATGGGATCAATTTTTTAACATATGGGGTTACCTCAAAGTGTCAAGTACTATGTGGAATCATCATATAGCCCAACACTCTACTCTAGATAGGAAATGTTGCATCAACAAGGTCACATTTTTTCTCTCTTGAATGGGTAAAACAACCTCCAATATTTTGTTTAATGGAGAGATAATCACCTCCCCAAAAGACTTTGTTGTTTTGATGGTACCACCTTACAAAACCTTACTCAAAATCAAATGAAATCACTAATAGTTAGGGATAATGACCATAAATGCATCATAGTGGATCTTATTTAATGCCTTGGTTGTATTTATACTTCACACAAAGCTCACATTCAAATGTCTAACTGGATCAAGTCTTGTAAAGGCTACCTCCTTGTGTTAGGGATGGTTAGGTGGATAATCTTATTTAGTTTTTCCAGCCCCCAAGGGAAAGTGACATGTCCCAAGTTAGCCAATCAATTCATAGGTGTGTGTGAAAATGGTGGTTGCGGTGGGGGAAAGACTTCAGGGCAAGGTCTCATAGCTAAGTGACCAACAAATGGTAGTCCAACATCCTAACGGTATAAATATAAGGAGGGAGAAATCATGGAGTCATGGGTTACTTCTTGTTTAGTCAATTTAATGTCCTAAATTGCTTGCATGAATTATTAACCGAGGTTTGTAGACTGATGAAGTATGATGCACTATATGTGCTTAGTTAACTTTTCTCTTACTTCGTTGTTTTGTATTTTTATGTTTGTTTTGGGGGTTTCTGTTCTTTGATGTCTAAAAATATGCAATCTTTGAGAGATTTACATGGATCTAATGAATTTTGAAGGAAATTAAAGGTTCCTAAGTTAGTCTAATCTCCTAAAAATGGACCAAGAATTGTTTAACTAGTTAGAAACTAATAAGGAAAACAGAGCATCTATCTTATCCTACCATTTAGTCCTCATCCATGGATATAATTCTTAAAACCAAAAGTGATATTGATGGAGAAGGTAATTCAATAATTGCATTCATTTAACCATTCAACCATTCAATTTGGAATATGATGGAATCAATCTCCTTGAAATGATTTTTTGGAATGTCAAGTGATGCAACTAAGTACCTGAAAGCATAAAAGAAAAGATAAAAAGCATGTAAAACTAATAATGCACTAAGTAAACTCAATCACTGCATGAATTAGATATTTAACCTTTTAAGTTATAATTATCATCATTTTGAAATTGTTTTCAGAACATCTATTAATACAGATAATTTACAGTTCTATGCTAAGAAAATGAGTAACAAAATAGTAATAAACTAAGAAACTGCGTATTCTTATTACTTCAATCCTCATTCAGTCATTTTTCATAAAATATCTCAGAAGAACAAGACTACACAATTGTGATTTTATCCTTACACTATTGGTTACAAATTGAAATGAAACATAATTCTAAATTAGAGAAAACAAACTTGTAGAAAACAGAGTAATAGAAATTAAACTTAAAACAACAAGTGAAAACCCTCCTTCAATGCGGGGGCCCTCTGCAACTAATGTGGCTGGTTGCTAGCTAGTTAAAGATGTACTTTTAAACCACCATTGACAAACAAAGTTTTTATTATGAACAAAATGAAGTCTGAATATAGAGTATTAACAAAAAGCCCGTAATTCCTTCTAGCTTCTAACTACTTTTGAGTTTCATTCAATCGATATTTATAAGAAAATAACATAACTGTCTAAGAGAAAATCTTGCTACATGTGGCTAATTCGAATCTATCATGACTGTTTATAATAAAAACATGCTACAAGTGGCTTAATTTGAATTGTAATAAGAATTTTTAACTCCTGATCAGCTATAGGTGTCTTAATCCGAATTAACTCCCCAACAGAACTGTTAGACTCTTGATTAGGTATGAAAGAGAAAAGCAGGAGTTATACTGCTTCTAGATAACGTATTTAACTCCATCTTTGACCATGACTTTAGGCATGCTTTTCTGTCGATATGGACCGGGTGAATAGGATAGAATCCATGTGGAGATGATTCTGGAAATGTCCATGTGGCCCAGTTCTTCATTTCACACATATAACCCGCCAAACCATGAGAGTAGCTACATAACCTACAGTTAGCTGCAAAATAGGCTGCGTTTTGTAGCTAATCTGCAAAAATCTATTAAAATAGCAAGAACATGAAAATATAATATGGTGATAATTTTAATGCTTTCCTAAGACAAAACCTAGCATTTATCATTGATTGGATCCGTAGTCTTATGAGAAAATGAGAGAAAAAGGTGAGAACAAATGTCAAGGGGAAGGTAATTCTGAGGTTCAACATACCCCCACTACAAAATCATTGCATGTCCTCATGCAATTTGCCAAAAATGTGAGTTCTTCTTCTCTAATGCATTTGCTTAGACACTTCTCCTAGTACATCCAATTTTCTTCTTTTGCTCTTCTTTGAAGTGACTAACATTCTGGGTTTCCTCATAAGAAGTCTATACTTGAGGTTGATGACTGTTCTATTCAGACTTTTATTCTTTCTTTTCAACTTCCTATTTTTCTTATACCACAGTCCTAGATGCAGAATGGTATTATCATGAATTGCCTTGTCCAATTTATTTTGTTCCTTCAAGGTTTCATTCTCCTATTTGATATGTTTGTTCAATATCTCTAATTCATAAATTTCCTGTTTGAGAGAGTCAATTAGAGGTTCTTATGGATTGACAGAAGGTTCTAGATTCATTGAGGCACTTTTCTTCTCCATTGATTCTATATAATCATATATTTGTTGCTGCATTGGGTCTATGCCTAGAGATCTTCTGCTTGGGCTACCTTCAAAATGATGGTCATGAGAATTTTGAGGACTGTGTGCATAAGAGATGCTAACAAGAGAATATTTTGTGGTTTCCTCTTCTAAGTTTATGAACTCTGTCCCTTTTGATGATGTTTTCTTTACCAAACCTCAAATTCTAGAGCTTCTTCTAGGTTGTGGATGACTTACATTCTCCTCCATTATGACCTTTTTCTCCTTTCTTTTTTTCCTCTTGCCCTGATTTACTTCCTGATTTCTGTCAGTTCTTCAGATATTAATTTTTCATCATATTTCTGTAATGAAGACTCGGGATGTCTTTAATAATTATACCGATATTCTTTCTTCTGCTTCTTCTAACATTATCTTCTTTGGGTGACTCTGGTGCTTCTTGGAAATGGTTTCTAATGAGTAAATCCTCCCACGTATCTCCTATGCCTTTTAAATGAAACTCAATCATTATCTTTATCAACCCATGATGGTACATGGTTGTCTCTATGAACTCTATTTTCTTTTTCACATTTGAAGCCATCCTTCTTAAACTATTTAGCAAGAAGAAAGGAAGATTGATTTCTCCATTTTCTAGAAAATTCATCAGTAAATGGAAATGGTAGACATACATGCAACTGAATCTCCCCTCACGGGTGAAAAATTTCTGTAATATAAAAAGCATGTTCCTCCACTTACTTTTAAGATCTAAAATGGGAATTCCTTTTCTAAAAATAGACATCCATACTTGGGTTCCTGAGTATTACTTTCCATGATTCACTATGGAATTCCTTGTTTTTGAACCATCTTTCACCATGCCTTGGAAGTTCTGTAGCCTTGGTTATGAACGACTCAATTACTGCAAACTTAATATCTCCAGTTTCTACCTCTGTGCCATTAAAAGATCTAGCAAAGGATTTTGTGATCTCTTTATGAAAACCATCAAATTTCTTGATGAATTTAAGCCATCCAACCTTCTGCAACATTTCTCTGAGCTATGGGTATCCATCCATATACTTTTCTCGTACTAGTTTTGATCTGACAATGAGTCCCATGCCTTCTACTACGCAAAGTTCCTCAACCTCCAAAATTACCCTTCCTGGTTTATGAAATGGATTGATTGTGAATATGGTGACAAGAATTGTGGGTTTGCATGAAATAAGTAAATGGTAAGGGTTTTGGAGAAATGTGGACAAGTATGTCACGTCATAGTCATGACTGTTAAAAATAATGAGGGATTTAATTATGGATTGTTATATGACAAAATATGGAGGATGTGGTGGATATGCAGTACGATAGAGATTGCAATCAAATCAAATGATGATTTGTCAAGGAAACATATGAATGCCCATATTATACATACTCTATGTTCTAACCTTTCTATTTAAAATAATTTTTTTCACTTTTACCTCTTACAACTTAACCTTTTCATTTGTTGTTTTCTTTGATGTTGATCCGCAGATACCCTTCTTAGCATATCAATCTTCAAAACAAGATTCTTCAATTCCCTGCAATCATCAATTGTTTGGAATAGAGCTGCGGAATGAGATACGGATGCAAAATCAAATTAGTTGCAGAACATGATAAAGATTAAATATGGATATGGAACATGAATGTGAAATGAAATGAATTTGCAGATTGGGAACTGCAAATAAATGTAGCTTTATGTCACTACTTATTACAAAAAGAAAATAGGAAATATAAGATGTCATAAATCTCTGATTTTCACCCTATATTTCCTGTATAAGTAATCTAATGAACAATTGGTTTTCAGACTTATACATTTTTATCTCTCTCTCTTCTCTCTCTCTCTCTCTCTCTATATATATATATATATATATATATATATATATACAAGAAAAACTAAGTTAGTGGAGAAGAAGAATTCTTCTTCACCAACTTCATCTTAGTGTTATCCTTGGAAAATTCTGACAAAAATCCTCTCTTGAAATTGGCCTATGATATATCTTTAACCGGTGACCATTCACAAGAAGAGGTACCTTTCTTTCATCTATTGTCCTTATTCTCACTACTCCATTATTAAATACTTCTTCAATCTCATGTGGCCCAAGCCAATGAGTCTAAAACTTCCCTTAAAAATCTTTGAATTTTTAATCGAATAAAAGTGCCCAATCCCCTGCTTGAAACTTATTCTCCTTGATATACTTATCATGCCATTTAGCTCTTTGCTGTTGGACTAAACTGGTTCTTTGAACTGCATCCTGCCTGATTTCATCAAGCTCATTGAGTTGCTCCAACTATGTTTCTATGCTTCTAATAAATCTAGTCCCAATTGGACTTCCATCTTGAAGGTTCTAATTTGAAACTCTATAGAGAACAAGACTTGCTTCCCATAAACAAGCTCATAGGAAGTATGTCCTATTGTGTTCCTCCATGTAGTTTTGTAGGCCCATAAGGCTTCGGGAAGCCTTTCTTCCCAATCTCTTATGTGTAGATGTATAGTCTTAGTGAGAATTCCTTCAATCACCTTATTGGTAGATTCAACTTGATCGTTTGCTTATGGATGGTAAGGAGTAGACTTTCTATGTTTTATCTTGTATTCTTCCACAAGTCTCTCCACCATTTTAGATGTAATTTGAGATCCTTTATCTGTCACTATTTCTCTTGGAACATCAAAACGAGTGAAGATGTCCTCAAAAATAAAATTAACTACAAATTTTTCATTAGCAAAAGGTAATGCTTTAGCCTCTACCCATTTGGTGACATAATATGTGCATAGAAAAATATATTTCTTTTGTTTAGATGGTGGATTAATTGGTTCAACAAAATCCAAGGCCCATTTTTCAAAAGGTTCAATGATTACCTGAGTTTTAAGTGGCATTTCATCTAAAGGAGCAGGTTTCCCTACCCTTTGGCAGTTGTCACACATTTTGACATATTCTTTGGCATCTCTGAAGATGGAGGGCCAATAATATCCTAAATGAAGGATTTTATAGGCTGTCCTTTTGTCAGCAAATTGTCCACCACAAGGTTCATCATGACATGCCTTAAGAATTTCAGGCATTTCATCTTCTCGAACACATCTTCTGATCATAAGATTTGGACCTGTTTTATACAATTCATTAGTAATCCATGAGTAATTTTCACTTTTTTGAATGATTTTTATTTATCCTTAGGAAACAAATGTGAAGGTAACTTTCCTGTGACTAAGTAATTAGCAATATCTGCAAACCATGGGGTTTGAGTAGTTACTGCAAAAATACATTCATCAGGAAATTTATCTTCGACTGGAGTGTTATTTTTGATATTTTGAATTCTAGACAAGAAATCAGCAACTGTGTTTTGTTTTCTAGGTCTATCTAAAACAGTGATGTTGAATTCTTGCAGGAGTAATAACCATCTTGTAACTCTGCCATTAGTAATAGGTTTATTCATTAAGTACCTAATTGCAAAGTGATCTGTATGAACAAAGGTTTAAGATCCTGTTATGTAATGTATGAACTTGTTGATAGCATGAACAACGATTAAGAATTTCTTTTCATTTACAGTGTAATTTAACTTAGTGGGAGTCAAATTCTTTCTTGTGTAATAGATAGCATAAGGAATCAAAACTTTTTGTCCTAATATAGCTCCCAAAGTTGTATCTGAAGCATCTGTTGAAATATGAAAAGGTAGTTTCCATTTTGGACCTCTTAAGATGGGTGCCTCAGAAAGTTTTGCTTTGAAAGTCTCAAATGCCAACTAACAATCAAGATTCCAATTGAATTCGCAATTTTTATTGAGAAATTTGAAGAGTGGGGATGTTAGTTTAGTGAAATCTTCTATAAACCTTCTATAGTATCCTATGAATCCTATAAAACTTCTAACATACTTTTGACAACTTGGAATTGATAATTTAGAGATGACTTCAACTTTAGATTTATCAACCTTAATTCCATATCCTGAAATGTGATGTCCTAAAACAATCCCTTTTGTAAACATCATAAAACATTTTTCATGGCTTAGTGAAAGGTTTGCTTCCTTACATCTTTTAAGAACTTTTTCCAAATTTTCTAAAGCTTCCTCAAATGTATTCCCATAAACTATAAAGTCATCCATATATACCTCTACACAGTCATGTATTAGATCAGAAAAATTTCCTAGTACTGCTCTTTGGAATGTTGCAGGTGCATTGCACAATCCAAAAGGGAGTACTTGGTAGGCATAAGTTCCCCATGGGTAGGTGAATATGGTTTTATCTTGATCTTCAAGTGCTACCTCAATCTGATTATAACCACTAAAACCATCCAAAAATGAGAAGTACTTCTTACCTACTAATGTATCTAACACTTGATCTATAAAGGGCAAAGGAAAATGATCTTTCATGGTAGCTTTATTCAATTATCGGTAATCAATACATACCCTCCATTTACCATTATTTTTAGGCACAATCACTAGAGGAGAAACCCATTGGTTGTCTAAAATTGGGTAAATGACGTTTACATTCAACAATTTTTGCAACTCTTCTTTCACAATTTCCCTAAGATTTGGATTCATCCTTCTTTGAGGTTTTCTGATAGGTTTACAATTTTCCTCAATGTAGATGTGATGTATACAAGTCTTAGGACTAACTCCTTTCATGTCAGTTTATTCCCTTGCATATGCAGAAGAATGTTGTTGTAAAGTTTTGATTAGCTTTTCCTATTGTAATTTTTCCAAGTTATTGTCTATGTTCAATGTTTTCCCTGGAAATATTTCAACCGTAGAGATACCAAATTCTTCCATAAAATAAAGAGACATCTGCCTAGATGACAAATATTCAATATTGGATTTTTCCTGAAATTGATCATGTTCATATTCTGGAGATGATTCAAAATTTTCCATTTAAGATTTGACTATTTTCACTAATGGTTGAAATAGTAAAGAGAGGTTGAATCTCATTTTCATCATCAATCCATTCTTTGTTATCTATCTATGTGATTGTTCTTGTTGGAGGATATAGAGTTAATTTCTTAGTTGAATTATCATCAGAGATATACATATCACCAAATCTACAACTAATGAAAGCATCAGTTGTAGCCAGCCAAGGTCTTCCTAATATAAGTGGATGTCCTCCTAGATTGATCTTTGGGGTTAGGATCATAAAATCAACAAGGTACTCCCAAGAGTCTAAGAACATTGAAATATCTTCTAACACACCATCTGGTTTGATTACAGATCTATCTTCCAATTGCAGTAATGTAGGTGTATAAAGAAGATTGGGAAGTTTGAGTTATTCCATGCTTTGTTTGCTCATGATGTTTATTGCTGCTCCTAAATTAATCAGTGTGTTTGGAATTTCAACTCCATTGATATGTGTTTTTACAACTAGACTTCTTGGATCTACATATTTTTGTATGATAATTTTTCCCATCATTATGTCTGTTATTTTTCTTGCTAGCTGAATTCTTTTTACTTCTTTTATTTTTCTTCCTGGTTTCTTCATGCTCAACTACTTTATTGTTTTAGCTAGAATTGGGATCTCTTTAATGGCTTGTAACAAAGGGATTTTGATATAGACATTTTTCAATTCATCTAAAAAATCATAATTAGGCAACATAATATGCTTTTCTATCCCTCTATCAATTTGTAACCTTTTTGGAAAAGGAGGTGTAAAATTGGATACTAGTTGTTGCTCTATGATAGGAGTTGAGTTTATTGGTTCTTTCTATTTTTTATTTTCAGTATTCTGGTTTTGAGGAGATGTTCCTTCAAAACTTTTATTTTACTGTAGAGAATCTTCCTCAGAATTGTCTTGTTCTTGAATAACTACAGAAGGATTTTTCTTTTCTAATATCCTACCAGATCTCAATTGGACATCATTGAGATCTAATGGAGTGTTCATATAAGTTGGAAATTCCTGTCCTTCCACCGTATAGGTATTCTGAGGATTCTTATTGTTGGGGTTAGGTAATGGTTGGGCATGTAACTAGTTTAGTCTCTGTGGAAATGGCAGTGAAAGTTGAGGGTTTTGGTTTTGAAGTTGGGGTTGTTGATTTTGTTGAGGAATTTGTTGGGGAGGATAGTTTGGATATGATGGAGGATATTGATAGTATGGAGAGAATATTCCATAAGGATTTTTCATTCCTTGAGCCCAAGGTTGAGTTTGAGATTGAGATTGAGGCCAAGGTTGCTGCCAAGAATTCCAATTTGGAGGGGGCTGCATATACATTTGGTTGTTAAAACCCTAATATTGTTGCAATTGCCAAGGTCTTCTAGAGACAAAGAAAAGAGATTTTGTTGGATTTGAAATTGTTTCCTCTTGAAAAATAGCCTTAAGACCAGGAATTGAAGGACAAATTTTGGTCTCATGTTTTTCTGAACAATTCACACAAGTCTCTATGACTTTTTCATCCAAAGGTCATTCTCTTAAAGCATGCTTCTTTCTGCATTTGGGACATAAAATAGCTAAGGCATCGGTCTAAACTTTCTTCTTGTTTTGTAACTTAAGGGTGTCTATCTATTCACTAAGGCTCCCTAGAATATTTGTTTTAAATTCATTAAGCATGTTTCCAATTTCTTCCCTACTCACTGATCCAGTTGCAGATTTATTCACTCTAACAAGAGAAGGATCTCTTAGACCTTTCCCAGTTTTGGACTTTCCTCTTGAGAGATGAACACATAATTCTCCAATGTCACTTAATGGGAGTTGAGAGATATCTCCCTTTCTCATCATTTTAAGGATATCTATCCACTTATCTCTAATGGCTTTTAATAAAAGATTTTTTAAAGTATCTTGATCTAAGTTATCAATTTTTGCTCTTTTTAAGTTATAGTTGAATCTCTCAATTAAATCCTCCAAATTTTTATCCTCTCTTTGCATCATTTTGAACACTTCATCTTTGAGATTGATAGGCATGCAATAATCAAAATACCTATCCAAAAACACTTTCTTCATGTCATTCCATGTTCTAATAAACTGAGTGACCAATCCCATGAACCATTTTAAAGTAGCTCCTTTCAATGTTGAAGGAAACAATTTGAGTTTTTGAGAGTCTTGTAAATAATCATAAGTTCTGCACAAGACTTCAAATTCAAATAAGAAGGTTTCAGGGTCTTCACTTTTTAATCCAGGAAAATTTGGTAGGACAAAAAGTGAGATATTTTTCATTGTGACGTATGTTTCTTTATCAACTATAGGGAATCCAAAATAATTATCAACTTCCCTATTTCCTCTACCTCTTCCATTATTTCCTCTACCTTGTCCATTACTTCCTCTACCTCCTCCTCCTCCAAACAATGAAAATTCTCCATCCTCTCCTTCTTCTACCATTATAGTTTCTTTAGAGTTAATATAAGATTCAACCTGCAAGGTTAATTGCTCTTCATTTGGTTCCTATATCAATGATGTGTGGAAGAAAGGTTCTACTTCTTCTTCTCCACTAGGTATTCTTAGTTCTTCAACTAAAATATGTTCTCCTATAGAGGTTAAAAAGGCTACTCCTGTTGGAGATCCAATATTTTCTCCTCTAGGACTACCTCAATATATGAAGTAGGAGATCCTCTTGATTGAATTTCTGACCTTAGAACTTCAAGAGGTCTATGGCTAGGAATATGAGTTTGAGATGGAGGTGTCTTCCTAGTCTTGATGGAGTAGGTGGTGTTGTAGGAATTGAACTCCTGCCTCTAGCTATGAATCTACCCCTAGAGTCTCTTTCTCTATGCATATCAATTTTTTTTTTTGGATGTAAGAGATGAAGTTACCTAATTACACTTCCATGGAAACGGCGCTAAAATGTTATTCAATTTAGTGTCCTAAATTTCTTGCATGAATTATCAACCGAGGTTTGTAGACTGATGAAGTGTGATGCACTATATGTGTGTAGTTAACTTTTCTCTTACTTCATTGTTTTGTATCTTTATGTTTGTTTTGGGGATTTTTGTTCTTTGATGTCTAAGAATATACAATCTATGAGAGATTTACATGGATCTAATGAATTTTAAAGGAAAGGAAAGGTTCCTAAGTTAGTCCATTCTCCTAAAAATGGACCAAGAACTATTTAACTAGTTAGAACCTAATAAGAAAAACAAAGCATCTATCTTATCCTACCATTTAGTCCTAATCCATGGATCTAATTCTTAAATCCAAAAGTGATATTGATGTAGAAGGTAATTCAGTAATTGCATTCATTTAACCATTCAACCATTAAATTTTGGAATATGATGGAATCAATCTCCTTAAAATGATTTTTTGGATTGTCAAGTGATGCAACTATGTAAGGACCTGAAAGCAGAAAAGAAAAGATAAAAGCATGTAAAACGAACAATGCACTGAGTAAACTCAATCACTGCATGAATTAGATATTTAACCATTTAAGTTAGAATTATCATCATTTTGAAATGGTTTTGAGAACATCTATTAATACAACTAATTAATAGTTCTATGCTAAGAAAATGAGTAAGAAAACAATAAGAAACTAAGCAACTGTGTATTCTTATTACTTCAATCCTCATTCAATCATTTTTCATAAAATATCTCAGAAGAAAAAGGTTGCATAGTTGTGATTTTATCCTTACGCTATTGGTTACAAACCAAAATGAAACATCATTCAAAATTAGAGAAAATAGTGTTGGAAATAATACTGAGAGGTGGGTGAATCAGTATTATCTAATCAATAATTTTATTTCCCAAACAAATTTATATACGCTACTTTAGTGAAGTGAACTAGTGTGTATACATGACTGTGCTTAAAGAAACCAACGTATATGCAAAGAACTTGTGACAATTTATCATGTGTTGAGCTTAAACTAGTATATTAGAGAATTATTAGAAAGTGTAGTAAAAGAAGAATAAAGCATCACACATAAGCAACACACATGAACACCAAGATTTAAGGTGGAAACCCAATGTGGGTAAAAACCACCTGCTGTTGTCATCTCAAACTTCTTTTAATAATAAGAAAATCTGTTTACAATCTTGTATTGGTGCAGACTCATACCAATAAGTAGGCTTCTACTTGCAGAAGGTTACAAACTTCTCTCATTCTCTAGCTTCTACTAGAAGGGAGCTACAACCCCCTAGCTCTTGTACTAGTCAATACATTTGCTAGTATGTAGGTGTCATCTTACAGAAAAACTCCACTCTTCCACCAGGGACCATGTTTAATGAATTTTTAGACTGGATACTCCTGGATCACAAAACCACAAACTGAAAGCCATGTTTCATCAAATTTTCACACTAGACCCATAAAAGCTTTTAAACTTAAAATGCATCAACCAATATTCAGTTGATTTGAACAATCAAATCACTGACACCAGAAAATTGTGTTGAACCTAGAACCCTGCATCATCATTTTGAACCATCTGTAACCTCAAAAATCACGCATTAGAGTGTATACGCTACTTGGCTGCACCCAAACTGCGTGTATACACTACTTTCGTTAATTGAACCTACGTATAACTTCAAAACTACTACAAACATAAACTTTGTAATCAAGTTTGTACCCACTATCAATATTCTGAATATCTACTATCAACTATCAGAGCTTTACACAAGCAGGGACAGAGATCACTTCTTCTCACTTATATAATCAATCAATCAAATGCCAGCCTTCTTATGCATTTGGTTTTACATTCAAATCTAAGAAGACTTCATTGACAGGCAGTAGTAAAATAAAATAATTTTATCAGATAGATCAATCAAATCTGAAAAGAAGCTTTTCTTTTGTATACACTACTTGAAAGAACTAAATATGCATGTATATGCTCTTTGGCTGAGACAAACCTACATACAGATCTGCAAATATTGACTCAGAACTTTGCTGCAATTCCAGACTTCAGGCAAACCCAGATCATGAATAGAACAGGCGCAAAACATCAGATCTAGTCTCGCCCAATATCAGATCATTCAAGAATAAGTCATTTCAAGTCTCATGATTCCTAATCCAATATTGGACTCAAGGTGCACATGAATATTTAAGATCTAGTCCCAAGCATAACCCTGCAACATAAAATATACTTCAGATAGAATTATTCCTCAGAATCTTATTGCTTTCACACTTGGCCTAATGATCTTCTCCTCCTTATATACTCTTAGGCCTTTCTCAATACCTTGGACCAAAACCACTTAGGACCAATACCTTGGACCAAATACCTAGGGTCAATACCTTAGACCAAATTCCTCGGACCAAATACCTTGGACCAATACCTTGGATCAAATATTTGGTTTTCCAACATGTACATGCTTTTCCTCTTGTGAAAGTGCACATATATGTTATATGCTTCTTTTGTTCTGTTAACCCGCATATATACACTTCTTGGACAAAGTGAACTAGTGTATACCTCCCTTTCTTCATTCTTTGGATTTTGATATGTAATCTTTTGTTGTTAACCTGCTGCATTGTGAACTTGATGTCATCTGAGGGAGTTGCCATCAAGGACAACACATGTATCATAATGCCAAAAATATCCCCCTTTAGAATTGATGGCAACAACAACACCAAGACACTCTCCCCCTTTGACATTAAGGGCAAAGGGTGGACCAAGATATTCTCTCCAGATTTGACATACATTATGATGTCCATGCTCCCCCTGAGTACATGTTGAATTCCCTGATTGAGCTCCCCTTTGTACATGTTGAGATGCACTCAAACTGTTCATGTTCCCCCTGAGCACATGCAGAGTTTGCAAAAATATTCTCGAAAAGTATAACATGACTCTATAACTCCACTATGTGTGTATGACCTTCCTATCACTAATGACTCATGCATACATCCATCTCCCAACCAAGTGGGGATATACCAAATGTTTATACATGACAGAAATAATAAATATTACATCATCCATCCCATGCAAAGTGGAGATACAAATTACATCATTTGTCCAAGAGGACTCATTCAAATGTATGAGAAGACATATCACACCCTAGAATTTTACATGACTTAAGCAAAAAATGGTATAAATATCTAAAGCCATAGCTGGACTCAGCAACCATAATGCCAACAATGCTGAAAGTACGTGAAGGCTAATGCTCCCCCTGAACCTGTGCTACTTGTGCATTGTTAACAAGTCAATGATCAAGGCATCTTTGTCAGTCAGATAAAAATTAATGAACAAATCATATTTATAGACAGTAATCATCAACATCAGATAGAGCACCCATACCAGAGTCTGCACCACTATTTTTCTTGTCTGAAGAACATATACGCTCCTTGACCCACAGAAACCTATGTGTGTATGGTACTATACTTCATGAAACACGTTTATAATAACATTTCTCTGAAAAATTTGGATTTAACAGTAGGATGATGCAGCAACTACTCCCATATTTTGTCTGAGATATTCAAATTTTTCTCTGGGCGGTGGTTTAGTGAATGTATCAGCAACTTGTTCTTTGGAGGGAACATACTCCAATTTTACCTTTTGTTCAAGCACTTGTTCACGTAGAAAATGGTACTTGATGGGTATGTGCTTGACCTTGGAGTGCATGACTGGATTCTTTGAAATAATGATGGCACTTATCACATAGAATGGAGATAGGTGGAGTACATGTGATCTAAATGTCTTGCAAAGTTTGCATAATCCAAAGTAGTTGTGTGCAGCAAGATGCAACAACCACAAATTCTGCTTCAGCTGTAGATAAAGCAATTGAACTTTGTTTCTTGCTAAACCAGGACACTAACCTCGAACCCATAGAGAATGCACCACCACTAGTGCTTTTTCTATCATCAACACTTCCTGCCCAATCTGCATCTGTATATGCATGAAGAGTAAGATCTGTATCTCTAGGATACCATAAACCAAAGTCCTGAGTTCCTTGAAGATATTTGAAAATTCTTTTGACTACCTAAAGGTGTGATTCTTTTGGATTTTCTTGGAATCTTCCAACTATTCCTACTGCATGCATGATGACAGGTTGGGTACTTGTTAGATAAAGTAGACTGCCAATCATGGATCTGTAAGTTGGTTGATGTACTGCCATTGATTCATCATTTGAGCTGAGACTAAATCCTATTACCATTGGGGTACATACAAGTTTACAATCTTCCATTCTGTACCTTTTCAAGATCTGTTTGAGATATTTGGTTTGCGACAAAAAATTACCATCTTTAGTTTGTTGAACTTGTAGACCAAGAAAATAGGTAAGTTCACCAAGCAAGGACATTTCAAATTCTTGCTGCATTACTAAAGAAAAATTTTGACTCATGGATTCTTCATTGCTACCAAAAATGATATCATCAACATAAACAATAATAATTAGCAAATTATCAGTTTCAATCTTTATATATAGATTGATATCTATAGAACCTTTTGTAAAACCTTGTTGTTGTAGATATTTGTCAAGATGGTAATACCGGGCCCTTGGAGCCTGTTTCAAACCATAGAGAGCCTTTTTGAGCCTACGTACAAGTTTTGCATCATTTCCAAGAATGAATCCTTCTGGATGTTCAATATAAACTTCTTCTTCTTAATCTCCATTAAGGAAGGTTGTTTTCCCAACCATGTCGTATACTTGGAATTTCTGAAAGCTAGAAAGAGCAAGAAACATCCTTATGGCTTCAAGTCTAGCAACAGGTGCAAAGGTTTCTTCAAAATATATACCTTCTTGTTGAGCATACCCTTTACAAACAACTATGGCCTTGTTTCTAATGAATTCTCCATTTTCATTCAACTTGTTTTTGAATATCCATTTAGTTCCTATAATATTTTTATCATGAGGTCTAGGAACTAATTGCCAAGTATCATTATTTTCAATTTTCTCAAGTTCTTCATCCATGGACTTGACCCAACTTTCATCTTTGCATGCTTCATTTACATTTTGAGATTTGGTGGAGGATAGTAATGCTAGATAGCTTGAGGTACCTGTGATAGTTCTTCTTGTTTGTACACTACCTCTTTTTCCCCTAAAATTTGAGTTTCTGGATGATTTTTCTGAACATACCTGGACGGAGTCTTTTCTTCTACCATTATCTCTTCTTCTGGTGCTTCATTAGTTTCTTCTTCAATATCATTTCAATTTGATGTGGGAAAATAATCCCCATCTTCTTCATTGTCATAATCTTCTGTTGATTTTATTTGTTTCGGATTTTTGCATGCTTCATCAACTACAACATCAATGCTTTCAGCAATTTTCCCAAGACTTTTATTATAGCATTTATATCCTTTACTTCTGGATGAATAACCAAGAAGAATACCTTCATCTACTCTGGGCTCAAACTTACCAAGTTTTTCATTAGCCATTTTGATAAACATTTTCTTCCAAAAACTTTAGAGTATTTTACAGCAGGAGTCTTGCCATACCAAAGTCCATGTGGAGTTTGAGTGCTATTTACCCAAACATTTTCTTTGTTGAGAATAGTTATGACAGTGAATGCAGCTTCACCCCAGAAGGTTTCAGGAGTTCCAGATTTATCTAGCATAGCTTGAGCCATTTGTTGAATTGTTATGTTCATTCTTTCTACCACACCATTTTGCTGAGGAGTCCTTGCGATGGAAAATTGCCTTTTTATTACATGTTGTTCACAAAAGTCAAAGAATTCATTCAATGTAAATCCCCCTCGATTAGATCCGAGACATTTGATTTTTTGATTTGATTCATTTTCAACCAAAGCTTTGAAGGCTTAGAACTTTTCAAATGCTTCATCTTTATGCTTTAGAACACCTATCCAACACATTCTGGAAAAATCATCAATGAACAAAATAAAGTATTCTTCTCCACGAGGTTACTTTTTCCTTGATGGTCCACATAAATCAGTATGGACAAGTTCAAGAGGCTTACTAGCTAACCCTTCTTTTTCCATGAAGTGGACTTTGGTTTGGTTACCAATTTGACATGGTTTGCATATTTTATTTTTTGGGATGCTGATATCTGGAAGATACGAACAGCCTTGAGTCTGCATTCTTTTCTTATTTGAGAAAAGCTTAGATGTCCCAATCTTCTACGCCACAGCTATTTTTCATCATTTTTGTTGAGATATTACTGTTGTTGTCTTCCTTTGAGTATGTATAAGTTGTTTGGAGTTCTTGTACCTTTGATCACGGTCTCTCATATATCAAGCTCATGAACAACACATATGTTTGATCGAAACATCACTCCATTTCCTTGATCACATATTTGACTGACACTCAACAGGTTATGTTTTAAATGTCCACATACATAACATTTTCAGCTTTAACCTTTTATTTCAAGAAAACAGAGCCTTTACCTTTTATGATAATAGGAGTGTCATTTCCAAATGAGACATTCTTTTCCTTTTTTAAGGCATTATATGAGTGAAGTTTTTCTTTGTTACCTATCATGTGTTTTGAGCATCCACTGTCGATGTACCACTGATTTTCTTGTCCTTCTGCATACAAGGCTATAACGCATCTTTCTGTTTGAGATTCTTATCTTCTCCATATCTTGGGATTTAATGGCATTTTCTCCTTTTGAGATGTTTTCCGAACTTTTCTCTTGCATTTAGATTCTTCATGACCAAAGTTGTTACATATTGAGAATTCTATTTCATTTTCAAGAGGAGAAAAGTTATTATAGGAACTTCTCTTGATCCCTGTTACATTCCTTTGGTTTTGTGCTTCTCTAGTCATGATGGTTTTGTAAGCAATGCATTGAGCAACTTTGTGCCCAAAATTATGACATGAAAAACATTGCGCATTAAAGAAGTTCCTGTGACTATTGAATCTATTAACTTGGTGATTGTAGTTTCTAGTAATATTCATCTTTGGAGCAAATTGAGTATGATTTTCCTGAGATTGGTTGTGGCTTCTATTCATCCTTGGAGTAAATTGAGTATGATTTACCTGGTAATCTGCTTTATGCCTTTGCTAACAATTGTCATATTGTTCACTGGTCTTTGCTACATCAAGATAGCTTTTGATGGAGGTTGACGGCTTTTGTGATTGAGATGCTTCTTCAGTATATCCAAGACCTATTTTTATCAGAGGAGAACACTGAACTTTGATAATTTCATTTAAATTTTCTGATCCTTTAGCAAATCTAATATTGAGAGATTTCATTTTCTCAAGATCCTTTCTTAGACCCACAATTTCACATTCTAGTTTTTCATTGTGTTTTTCCTTTTCAACAAGTTGGTATGTCAAGTTATCTATAATCATATTCTTTTCTTCCAAACAGATTTTGAGTTTAGATATTTCTTCATGAAGGTCTTCCTCTTCTAAAGCATCCCAAAAATTGTCATTGTCATAAGCCATGAGAAGTCTATAATCATCAATATTAGATAAACCATCACTATCCTCTTCTAAACTATCCCAAAAATCATTACTATCATAAGCCATGAGAAGTCTATAATCTTGTCCAGTTTCACCTTCATCACTATTTGATAGAACATCTCTATCTTCATGAGTATAGTAACTTCGTTTATTCACAACTTGTTTTCTATTCCCTTTTTCATATTCCTTTTCTTTTTCATATTTATCTTTATGAGGACATCTGGTAGCATAATGACTGACTCTGCCATAAGCAAAGAATTTGAGGGGTAGCTTACCTCTAAACCTTCCAGAACCCCATTGAAGCTTCTTGAGAAAGTTTACCTCATCTTCTTCTTCTGAAATATGTCCTGATTCATTGTGTTCTTCCTTTCCTTTTGCTGAATCTTTAAATGCGGCTTATCTCATATCTGATGATCCTCCTTTTCTCATCTCAAAGTCAGTTAAGATTCTGCGAAGCTGTGTCATAGTGATATTATACAGATCCTATTTTTCTTCTATGGAAGACACTTTGGATTCAAATTTAGCAAACAAGGATCTCAAAAATTTCTCAACTAAGGTAACTTCCTTTATTTCTTCACCTAGATTCTTCATACAATTAACAACCTCATCTATACGTAGGAAGTAACTAGCTATACTTTCATCACTATGCATCTTAAGAGTTTCATACTGAATTCTGAGAGTTTGAAGCTTAGCACGTTTTACCTTAGAGTCTCCTTCATAGCTCAAAACGATTTTGTCCCGTACTTATTTGGATGATTTGAGCTGCATGACTTTGACAAACTCTGATTGTGACAAACTTCCCAATAAAGTATTGACAGCTTTGGCATTGGTTTCATATTCGTTTTACCTGCCGCATCTGTAGGATTTGCTGTTGGAAATGTATATCCTCCTTCCACAATTTACCAGACATCCATTCCAAGTGATTTTAGATAGGTTGTGGTCTTATTTTCTAATAAACAAAGTTGCTCCCATCGAAGATTGGCAGTGTGATGGATCCCATTCTTTCTTGATTATTCATGTTGATGGATCTCCCTTCAAGCGATCAAGCTTATTTTGAAGGACCTACTCTAATACCAATTGTTGGAAATAATACTGAGAGGGGGGTGAATCAGTATTATCTGATCAATAATTTTATTTCCCAAACAGATTTATATATGCTACTTTATTGAAGTGAACTAGTGTGTATACGCGATTGTGCTTAAAGAAACCAACGTATATGAAAATAACTTGTGATTTAGAGAATTTATCATGTGTTGAGCTTAAACCAGTATATCAAAGAATTATTAGACAGTGCAGTAAAAGCATAATAAAGCATCACACATAAGAAACACACATGAACACCAAGATTTAAGGTGGAAACCCAATGTGGGTAAAAACAACCTGCTACTGTTATCTATGTCTTCTTTTAATAATAAGAAAATCTGTTTACAATCTTGTACTGGTGTAGACTCATACTAGTACAGAGGCTTCTACCTGTAGAAGCTTACAACCTTCTCTCATTCTCTAGCTTCTATTGGAAGGGAGCTACAACCCCCTAGCTCTTGTACAAGCCAATATGTTTACTAGTACTTAGGTGCCAGCCTACAGAAAAACTCCACTCTTCCACCAGGGACCATGTTTCATGAATTTTTAGGTTGGATACTCCTGGATCACAACTCCACAAATTGAAGGCCACATTTCATCAAATTTTCACACTAGACCCATCAAAGTTTTTAAACTTAAAATGCATGACAACCAATATTCAGTTGATTTGAACAATCAGATCACTGACACCAGAACACTATGTTGAACCTAGAACCCTGCATCATCATTCTAAACCAGTTGTAACCTCAAAAATAATGCATTAGAGTGTATATGCTACTTGGCTGCACCCAAACTACATGTATACGCTACTTCCATTAATTGAACTTGCGTATACCTTCAAAACTATTGCAAACATAAACTTTTGAATCAAGTTTGTACCCGCTATCAATATTCTAAATATCTATTGTCAACTACCAGAGCTTTACATAGGCTGGGACAAAGATCACTTCTTCTCACTTATACAACCAATCAATAAAATGCCAACCTTCTTATGCATTCAGTTTTACATTCATATCTAAGAAGACTTCATTGATAGACAACAGTAAAATAACAAAATTTTATCAGATAGATCAATTAGATTTGAAAAGAAGCTTTTCTTTTGTATACGCTACTTGAAAGAACCAAACCTGCGTGTATACGCTCTTTGGCTGAGACGAACCTGCGTACAGATCTGCAAATATTGACTCAGAACTTTGCTGCAATGCCAGACTTCAAACAGACCCAGATCATGAATAGAACAGGCTCAAAAAATCAGATCTAGTCTCACCCAATATCAGATCATTCAAGAATAAGTCATTTCAAGTCTCATGATTCCTGATCCAATATTGGACTCAAGGTGCACATGAATATTTTAGATCTAGTCCCAAACATAACCATGCAACATAAAATATACTTCAGACAGAATTATTCCTTAGAATCTTATTGCTTACCCACTTTGCCTAATGATCTTCTCCTCCTTATATACTCTTAAGCCTTTCTCAATAGCTTGGACCAAATACCTAGGGTCAATAGCTTGGACCAAATACCTTGGACCAATACCTTGGATCAAAATACCTTGGATCAAATACTTGGTTTTCCAACATGTCCGCACTTTTCCTCCTATGAAAGTGCACATATACGTTATACGCCTCTTTTGTTCTGTTAACCCACATGTATACGCTTCTTGGACAAAGTGAACCAGCATATACCACTCTTTCTTCATTCTTTGGATTCTAATCTATAATCCTTTATTGTTAACCTGCTGCATTATGAACTATCATCTGAGAGAGTTTCCATCAAGGACAACACTTGTATCATAATGTGTTGGGTCCCTATAATACTATTGATTACCCCATTACTATTGTATTTATACCCCTTATTAATATTGTTGTGCCCCTATTGCCCCCATATTGTTATTACTGTGCCCCATAGAATCCCTCTGTTGTTATTTTTTTGGCTTTATATTATTATTGTTAGGTCGGCTGGTTTATATTGTGACTCCTTAGACTCCTATATATAGAAAGAAGGTTTTGTCATTTGAATCATCCAAGAATTGTTCATTTATGTAATGTAAAGGAGGTTGCCCCCTCGAAGACGCTGAATTCTAAGGCGTTGATCTATCTTTTCTATCTTTCTTGAGCTGGTTTCATAACATTTGGTATCAAAGCTTTGGATTCTAGGGTTTCGTTGCTCCAAACAGTTCATCGTGGCATTTTCGCTATAACTTTCTTTCTGTGATGTTTCAAAAGTAAAAAAAAAAACCCATTTGAGAAGAAATCGTGCTGAATCTTGGGTCCGAATTTAAGAGCTTTTCACGTGATATTTGCAGAGATATGATCTGAGGAAGTTGGTCTTTTTGCAGACCCCTGAATTACATTCCAATCAGGTGACCTGGGGAAAATCGTCATAACTTTCGCTCTAGGGATCGAATTGAAATTTCATAAGAAGGTTCAGAATGAGGACGGACTGTAGTTTCCTGTATGTATTTTTCAGATCCAAAGGTAAAAACAATGACTCGTGTCACGTCATACCAGTTCGCTCTACTGAACTAGGCTATAATGAAGTCACTGTGGGAGATTTCACATAACTCTTCCTTGGAGAAACCAATTTGGGTCAGACTTGTGGAATTGGAAAGAAGAAACAAAGGGCTACTACAGATCACAAATTCAGAACTAGATGATTGGAAAGTACAGAGATACATCAGAGGAAATATCAAGCTCCTACAAAGTGAAAAAAGGTGTGTAGATTTTCTTAAATTTTTGTTTAAGCTTGGTTTGAAGATTTATTTTGAAGGAATTCAAAGGGCATAATAGAGCATTATTATCGGTAACTGTTGCCCCGAGGAAAGAAAATGTAAATGCCTAGTAAGGAGCCTGGAAGCTCTAGCATGACTCATGAAGAAGAAGAAGAAATTCTATATGATATATCAAAATTACAAAAACAAGTGCAACAAGTGTCACTTGCACAAAAAGCAACAAAATCTAAGATGGATGGTTTGAGGAAAGATGTAGAAGCTAAGTAGATGGTTTAAAGAAAGGTGTAGAAGCTAAAATTGATGGCATGGATGATAAGGTGGAAGAATTGAAGATAAATATGAATAAGTTGCTACAAGAAATGGTCAATAAGGGTGAAAGGTTACTAAAGGAAACTTGTGATGAGAACAAAAGAAATGTTAATCATGATTCCATAGATTCTAATGTTGGATCGAAGACTCACCATATTCCAAAAATCGATATGAGGAAGTTTGATCACAAGGATCCTGCCACATGGATATTACAGATGGAGCAGTTCTTCGATCTCAATAATGTGCAAAACACACAAAAGGTACGTATGGAAACTTTATATTTGGAACCAAATCAGTATGGTATCAATGGCTTTGCTCTCGTAAACAATTTATCACTTGGGCAATTTTTACGGAAAATTTGATAACACATTATGAGGATACAAAAAGCAACACTTTTTTTAGCCAATTGATAAGTCTCAAACAAAAGGGTTCAATAATGGAGCACATTGAGGAGTTCCAAAAAATTGAACATAAGGGTAAAAAATATTCTAGAGGAGCATAGGATTGATGTGTTCATAGGGACTTTAAAGCATAATATCCAACATGATGTTCCGCCTTTGGGAACCTGATTCATTAGAGAAGGCATTCAGGTTAGCAAGAAAAATGGAAAGCAAAATTATGGCAACCAGGAAGCATACCACTCACAACTATAAAGACGGAGTGTTGTTGCCCCTAGTCTTCCACAACCTATAAGGTTGACACCACAACAATTGGAAGAAAAAAGAGCAAAAGGGCTTTGTTACAGTTGTGATAGCAAATACACTAAAGGTCCTAAGTGTGCTGAGAAGAAATTATTTATTCTACATAGATTGTGAAGAGGAAGAAGAAAAGGAGCAAGAAAGGTCAAAAGAAGAGGATATACTCGAGGAACAAAGCCTAGATTAAGAACAAATGAATCCGACCATATCTTGTAATGCATTGGCGAGAATTACCACTCCTCAAACCATCAAGATAGAAGGACAAATCAGGAAGAAAAAGGTAATAGTGTTGATTGATTCAGGAAGTACCCACAATTTTATTCATTGTAAGGTAGCAAAATAATTGAATTGCTTCCTATATCCAGCACCAGGAGTGTCAAGTGATGATTGCAAATGGAGGAACAATAAATTGCTCTGGAAAGTGCCATAATATCAAGCTATCCATGGGAGAATATGTATTGACTAGCCCAATGCTTTCCATTCCAATGGGAGGTGTTGATGTTTGTACTAGGAGTCCAATGGCTACAATCCTTGGGTACAATAGCTTTTAATTTTCAAGAACTTTTCATCAAATTTTCTACAAAAGGAAAGGAAGATGAATTAAGGGGTATTGCAGGAAAACTAGGAAAGGTAATCAGCTCTAATGGTATGACAAAGCTTCTAAAAAAGGAACAAAGAGGTGTAATTGCACAATTATGTTCGCTAGATGTTTCCCCATTGGAATCATCTATTTCTCCAGATCTCCAAAAAGTCCTGGATAATCATTCCAAGGTATTTGAGACTCCCAAAGGTACCTATTCGTGATCATGATCATGGTATTCATCTGATTCCAGGAAGTGTTCCTCCAAACATCAGGCCGTACAGATATCCCTATGCCCAAAAGAGTGAAATTGAACGTATGGTTGCAGAAATGCTAGAGGCTGGTATAATTCAACCAATTCAAAGTTCTTTCTCTGCTCTAGTAGTATTGGTGCACAAGAAGGATGGATCATGGCACATGTGTCCGGATTATAGGGAGCTC
>APFE031176055.1:153124-198433 GCA_000404065.3 Pinus taeda
TGGGAGGATGAGAATTTTATACAGAAGCATCCAGAACTACTCAAGCGTTGAGGACAACACTTTTTTGAAGGAGAGGGACATGTTGTGTCCCTAAAATACTAGTTATTATCCCATTACTATTATAGTTGTATCCCTTATTAATATTGTTGTGCCCCTATTGTCCCTATATTGTTATTACTGTGCCCCATAGAATCCCTCTATTGTTATTTTTGTGGCTTTATATTATTATTGTTAGGTCTGCTGGGTTATATTGTGACTCCTTAGATTCCTATCTATAGAAAGGAGGTTTTGTCATTTGAATCATCCAAGAATTGTTCATTTATGTAATGTAAAGGAGGTTGCCCCCTCGAAGAGGCTGAATTCTAAGGCATTGATCTATCTTTTCTATCTTTCTTGAGTTGTTTTCATAACATTATGCCAACAAACATACTTGTAGAAAACAGAGTAATAGAAATTAAACTGAAAACAAGTGAAAAACCTCCTTCAATGTAGGGGCCCTCTACAACTAATGTGGCTAGATGCTAGCTAGTTAAAGATGCACTTTTAAATGACCATTGACAAAACGAAGTTTGTATTATGAAAAAAACGAAGCCTGAATATAGAGTATTAACAAAAATCCTGTAATTCCTTCTAGTTTCTAACTACTTCTCAGTTTCATTCAACCGATGTTTATAAGAAAATAACATAACTGTTTAAGAGAAAATCTTGCTACATGTGGCTAATTCGAATCTATCATGATTGCTTATAAGAAAAACATGCTACAAGTGGCTTAATTCAAATTGTAATAGGATTGTTTAACTTATGATTAGCTACAAGTGGCTTAATCTGAATTAAATCCTCAATAGAACTATTAGACTCTTGATTAGCTACGAAAGAGCAAATCAAGAGTCCTACTACTTCTAGATAATGTATTTGACTCCATCTTTGACCATGACTTTAGGCATGCTTTTCTGTCGATTTGGACCGAGTGAATAGGATAGAATCCATGTGGAGATGATTCTCGAAATGCCCATGTGGCCCAGTTCTTCATTTGACACCTATAACCTGCCAAACCATGAGACTAGCTATGGAACCCATAGTTAGCTACAAAATAGGCTGAGTTCTATAGCTAATTTGCAAAAATCTATTAAAATAGCAAGAACGTGAAAATATAATATGGTGATGATTTTAATGCTTTCCTAAGACAAAACCTAGCATTTATCATTGATGGATCCATAGTCTTATGAGAAAAGGTGAGAACAAATGTCAAGGGGAAGGTAATTCTGAGGTTCAACACCTCTTTCCTCAGCCTTCTTTTCCCATCCCTTTGGTGTGCATTTTACTTCTTTGTTATTTGCTTTGATTTGGGTGCATAACTCAGGAGCCTAAGATTGTTTTTGATATTTTTCACTAAAGATGAGTCAGTTTATCACTCATCAAGGTCAGGACAATACAAGATTTCCTTTCATAGATGAAGCATCATGTGCTTGAGGGATTGGATGACTAACGAGTGGGGTATAGCTCATGCTAGGCTTTTTCCCATACGTTAATTAAATATCTCAACCATATTTTTCATTTTATCCTTTTATTTCAATGTGTCTTTCTCATTATTTTACCTTTGTTTTAGTTGCATCAAACCCTGGGGAATTTTTTTATGACCCAAACTTAAGGATGAGGATGAAAGGGCACTATTACCCATGACCAAAGACCATTATCCCAAAGAATGGAGATGAAATAATGAGAAAAATACATGATACTTCAATCAATTCCTCTGTAGTAGTGCTCTTCATAAAACCCTAAAGCCTCAAAGGTCTCAATGGACTAAAGTTAAATACCAACCTCCCAAGTGAATTAAGGGAACAAGAATACAATCAATATCAATGAATCATTCAAGTTTCCCCTTAATTCATATTAATACCCATAGCATTGAGTGAAAACACATGATTACAAAATGGTTAAAGTACATATCAATGGAGAGAGAAATCTTACCGAAGCAAGAAGTGGTGGATCATGACATTATGTTATGTGTTGACCACATATCTTTTTTGATTGGCTAGTTTTCCAAGGAGGAGAAAATTTGTCTCCTATGGTTTACCCACTTTTTGGTGGGTAGCATCTAGCTTCGGCTTCAAGACATGTGCTCACCATAGAGCGCATGATCCATGTGATTGAATGAGGAGTGCATGATAAATCCAATGGTTCGTGGGGCTTTACAGAATTTTTAGAAACCAAGTAGGGTGTTGATCATCACCCTTGCAATATATGATAAAATATCAGGTAAAAATAAGATGTTAGCTAAAATAATGCAAGGTATATAACTATCAACATGAGCAAAACAAGAAGTAGGATGGAAACAAAAAATGCAATGCAACTATCTATTCTAACCTATGTTTTTGTACAATACATCCACTAAATATGGTCATACAATCAATGCATATAGCATGTTATTATATCAATATCACACCCTTTACCCCTATGCTTAATATGTATATAGAACGAGGAAACATGACAATTAACAACCATTATCTCATAATACTCCAAAAATAGATTAGAGTAATAAGGGTGGGTGGTGGGAAAAATGCAATAAGTCAACCATAGATCATCTTTTCCAGCATGAAAAGGGGAAAAAAATCCTACCATCCTAGATTCTTTCTTGTTTCCTAATTATAGAGTAATCAATGATCAACATTAACCATTCTTTCCCAATAGCTATCTCAACCATAAAAATCTTATTGATGTCACTAGGGAAATGTTGTGAGTGGCATAAGGAGTGAGATGGTTGGAGGATAAGGCCTCGATAAATTGACTACTCGTCACAAAAATTAGATTCAAAAGGGGCAACCAAAGTCAACTTATCATGTTCAAAATTCATTGAATCTGAATGTGTCCGAGAAATGATATTAGAGGGAAGTGAAAATGGATTAAACAAATCAATAACCATATCTTCTTTATCATGTAATATTCCTAGTGGAAATTTTACAATGATAACAAAGACATGCACAAATAAATAACATAGAAAATTTCAGAAATGCATTAACATAAACTAGAAATTTTTGCAAATCCCCAAACTGGCCAAATTTTATTAATAATATATGTTGTTTTACAAATGAGTTGGATAAATTAAACCTAGGCTTGCACAAGGCAAGCTACAAGCGCCAGGTGATGAGTACAAGAAAGCCAAACGGCTACAATAATCAACACCTCCATAAAACTATAATGTTGCTCCAAAATGACATTGTTGCTTGACTTTGCACTTTGATTTTCCCACTCTAGAGTGCCCATAAAATTCTATGAATTTAGGATTGTGATCCATTCCCAAAATTCACAAAAACCTAGAAAGGGTTTCCCTTGGTTCCAACCTTAAAAAATTGACCCTTCACAACTTAGCCCTCCTCCAAATACAAATTTTGTTGTTGTGACTAATCTTATCAATCTCTACACTCCCAACTCTAGAAATCCTCCTCAAATGGCCCTCCAAATGATCTCCCAACTCCACAGCTCCAAAATCCCCGAGATAATGTTGCCCCAACAAATCTCACTCCAATGACTACGCAGTGGTGGCTCCTGGGTTGTATGTTATGCTCCATAAATGTGTATGACCTACAACTGATGCTTCTTCTGATCTCGGTGGTGAAGGAAATACTTTCTTGGGTGGCACTCGAAGTCCACCAAAGAAATTTTGAGCTTCTCTCCTTGGGAATTTCTTGTGCTAAACATCACAATGTTGGCTCAACTGAACAACTAAGGCAATTTTGATTTTCAAATAGACAAAATACCCCCCTTGCTCCCTCATTCCTTCCTTTTATAAGTGTTGGCCATGCATTCCTTGTGGCTCCCTCCACAATTTCGATTTTTCCTTAAGGAATTTGAATTCCCTTCCTCCCAAGTGTGTATTTCGAGTGGGCTCCATATTCCACTAGCATGCAAATAAAGCATTCCTCCTATTTTCTCCACCAAAATTTGCCTTGAGCTAGTATTAACCAAAATTGCCAAAATTAATTTTCCCAACATTAGGAAAATTTAGGAAGGAACATTACAATCCTCCCCTCATGGATGATTCTTGTCCCCAAGTAGCTATAAAATTGGAGGCTGTAAATTCTGCTCATTCTCCCATGTAGCATCCTCCTCTGATAAATCTTTCCACTTGACAAAAAGCTCCCTGACTACCCTGTTTCTCAACTTCCTCTCTTGGGTCTCTAGTATAAGCTCTGGTGTCAGAATCAAATGCCCCTCATCATCCAATGGTGGCAACTTGATTGCTACTACGACCTGTAGTCCCAACACCTTTTTCAGGCATGAAACATGGAACACGTTATGAATCCATCTCTTTGAAGGAATCTCCAGCTCATAGGCTACCTCAACTACCCTCCTGACCACTAGGTAGGGTCCATAGAAGCGCGGCCGCAATTTTTCCACACCCTTCTACTTGAGTGAAGACTGTATGTACAACTGAAAATGAAGGTAGACCATGTCCCCTACTTTGAACTATCTCTCCACCTTGTGCTTATCACCATATATCTTTTGCTAATTTTGAGCCACCTGCAAAGTGTTCTTGAGAGCCCAAATAATCTCCTCACTCTCTTGAACCCAATCCTTGGCCCCCGAGGCCTTGCTATCTCCAAACACCACGTCATAAAAAGTAAGATCATCGTACCCATAAAGATCTCAGAAAGGGGACATACCAATGGACATATGATAAGTTGTGTTGTAGAAGAACTCCTCAAGATGTAGCCACTTGACCCACACTCTCTGCTACCTAGTCACGTAGTTGTGTAGGTACCCCTCAAACCATTTGTTCACAATCCCTGTCTGCCCATTAGTTTGGGGGTGATAGCTAGTGTTGGGTGTAATCTTTTTTCCTGCTAGCAAAAGAAACTCCTGCAAACAAGCCCCCATAAATTTGATGTCCATGTCACTCACAATGTTCTTGGGAAGACCATGCAATTGGAAAACCTCCTGAAAGAACAACTCAGCCACCTGGGAGGCTGAAGATCTTGATGAAATAGAAAATAAGTGGGTAAACTTGGTCAATTTTCAACTACCACATAGATTCAGCCTTGCCCTTGCATAGCTGGTAGCCCGGTGATGAAGTCCATGGATACGCTCTCACACTTCCTCTCTGGAATGGGAAGCAATTGTAGCAAACTGGTCAGGTGGGTCAGCTCCACTTTGTTCCTCTAGCTATCCATGCACTCCTTCACATGCCTCAAAACGTCTCCCTTGAGCCCCTGCGAAGAGAATCTCTCCCGAACAACACGGTATGTCTTGAGGAAGCCTGGGTGCCCTACTAGTGTGGAATCATGGGCTACTTGCATGATCCTCTCCTTCAGTTGAGATCTTGGTACCAGATAAATATGATCCTTGTAGTAGATCACATCATCCATCATTTTGAACTAGTCATCCCTCTGTGTGCCATCCAAAATATCACAAGACTGCTTGTCCTTGGAGTACTCAACCAATAATTGAGCCTTCCAATCATGCATGACATCCATTAAACACAACGTTTTTGGTCTCCTAGAGAGGGCATCTGCTACCACATTGTGTTTTCCCTTCACATAATCAATCTCAAAATCATAAGCCTGGAGCTTACTCACCCATTTCTATTGTCTCTCCTCTAATGACTATTTCTCAAGGAGGAATCAAAGACTATTGTGATTAGTCTTCACTTTGTACCAATTTCCCACTAGATATTGTTTGAATTTGGTGAGTACATACATCACTACCAACATCTCCTTGTCATACACAAAGTACAACCTCCCATGGGGAAGTAGTTTCCTATTCTCAAACATAATAGGATGCCCCCCCAGGTCAAAATGGCCCCAACCCCTTCAACGAAGGCATCACACTCCAGTACAAAGGGTCGTGCGAAATCCAACAAGGCTAAGACCGGGAAGCTGCTCATGACCCTCTTGAGGCACTCAAAAGCCTCTTCTGCCACCCGTGTCCATTCAAAATCTCCCCTCTTCATCAAATCTATAAGAGGTGTTGCAAGCTATGAGAACCCTCTTACAAATCTCCTATAATAAGTACAAATGCCTAGGAACTCCCTCAACTATGTCACGTTCCTGGGTGTGGGCCAATCCAATATAGCTTGAATCTTCTCTTGATGCACCTTCACTCCATCTTTCCAAATCACATGCCCCAAGTACAACATCTTTGTTAGTCCAAACTCATTTGGACATCTTCACATACCATTGTTTCTCCTCAAGTATGTGAATCACTTCCTCCAATTATAGAAAGTGCTCCTCCCATGTCCTGTTGTAAATGAGTATGTCATCGAAGAAAACTAGGACAAAGCGTCTTAGCTGCCCACAAAACACATGGTTAATACAAGACTGGAATGTAGATGGAGCATTGGTTATATCAAAGGGCATCACCAAGAACTCAAAGTGTCCATAATGGCATGAAAATTAGTCTTTGGGATATCCTTCTCCCACATGCAGATCGGTGATACCTCAAATGAAAATCTATCTTAAAAAAGTATTTAGATCCTCTAAGATTGTCCATCAACTCATCTATGCATGGGATGGGGTATCTATTCTTCAAGATCTTCTTATTTAGAGCCTAGTAGTCGATACACATGCACAACGTCCCATATTTCTTCTTCATTAGCACCACGGAAGAAGTAAATGGACTCAAGCTAGGCCTGATGTGTTCCAATCTCAAAATTTCCTAAATGGACTGCTCTATCTCATCCTTATAGGCCTTCAGGTGCCTATAAGAGGTGGTGATGACTACATTCACCCCCTGCTCTAGCTCAATGGTGTGCTCAAATCCATGATCACAAATTCACCTCCATGTCCCAAATTCGCCATGTCACAAATTCGCCTCCATCCGGTGGGCTGAAATTGTTGGAGGGGGATAAGAGTGTATTCCCCTCAACACTACTAGCTTCCCATTCGGCCCCTTGAACTCCATCTCTAGCTTCTCCCAATCAATAGTGACCTTCCCTAATGCATACAACCACTAGAAACCCAACACCACATTGGTGTCTGGGACATCAACCATGAAGAAATG
Organism: Pinus taeda; assembly: GCA_000404065.3. Taxonomy (NCBI): domain Eukaryota; kingdom Viridiplantae; phylum Streptophyta; class Pinopsida; order Pinales; family Pinaceae; genus Pinus; species Pinus taeda. The sequence goes on from APFE031176055.1 coordinate 160,121, forward strand.
GTCAGTGAGTGAGTAGTTCCCCATCTTCAAGGTCAACCTAGGGACATACTTGGTACATTACATGGTCTAGTCTCCAGGTACCAAAACTAAGAACCCCTCAAATGTAGTTGTTCGTATGTCCTACGCTCCACCATTTGGGTATCAATGAAATTGTGGGTGGACCCACTATCAGCCAGGACTGACACACGCTACCCCTGTAAAGTCCCCTGATCCTAAGTGTCAAGTACTTTGTGTATAAATTCCCACTGTAGATCAACAGATTATGCAATATACTAAAACACAATACAAGATCTACTTCTACAACACTTTGTGGAAGCTTAATCAAATTGAGCAAGATGAAGAGAACACATATAACTAAGAATGAGAAATCAATCACACATAACACAAAAGAAATAACCCGGGGATAACCTCAACCTAAAACCCCAATATATGTATTATCATACAAGTGGAAATCTTGTTCAAGTTACAAAAAGAATCAACTCTCACGCTATCCTGCTCTCTCTGTAGTCAAACAATATAGCTCACGGACTAAATAGACATAGTATATGTCCTCCTCAAGCCCTCCAAGCCTCCTATTTCCTTGTGCAGTTTTTCTTGGGGTCTAGTGAAGCCACATGTGTGAATTGGCCTCATCACACTCACAAAACCTGAAGAAGTAACCGCGCAATCCTCAAGGAAAGAATTCCTTCTGCATGCAAGGAATATTCACAATGGAATATTGTACAATTGATAGTACACTACCCCTCCATCAGATCTCAACTGGGTCTCTGACTGAACTGACATGCATGAGTTATTTATGAGAGAATATTTAGTTATCTAAAGTGCAGCAGTTACATGCATGCATGCATTAACTAATTGAACTCACATTAATTCAAAAAACTGTTTGAATTAATCTAACTAGACTTGACTCAGTTAACTGAGCCAACTAATTACAACTCATCCTTATCTCTTTAACTGATGGATAAATTCCTCAATTAATGGAGAAACTATTGCATGTCCCCACATAGACTTCATGTTTGATTTTCCTTAAATAATTAACTCGAGATGAATTAATTAATTATTTCACAAACAACTGCTAAGATCAAATTCAAATTTTACTTCACTATTTTAGTTTAGGGACTAACTAAAATAGGAAGGTATCCCGAAATGTTATTTATAGAATGCTATTTTTAGCACTTCCATTTTTCATTCCTTGTTGCTATGTTTAACACTGGCTAAACTGCTATTTATAGCAATGCTACTTTTAGCATTTCTATTTTTATCATTTCTTGTTGCTATTTTCAACACTCCCTCTCAACAAGAAAGGGATTATCAATGACCCAAATCCTATCTCTGTGGAACTTGAACTTGCATTTTGACAATGCCTTCGTCAAAATATCTACATCCTGTTCCTCAGTCGAAACATACAACAGCAACATGATCCTCTTGACCACACAGTCTTGAAGATGGTGATACCAAATATCAATGTGCTTGGACTTGTCATGAAAAACTGGATTCTCATAGAGTTTGATACAACTCTAGTTATCACAGTAGATCACTATAGGATCCATCCTCTACCCAAATAATCCCACTAGAATCTTCTGCATCCAAATGGCCTCACATGCAGCCTGACTAACAACCATGTATTTAGCCTCTGCTGAGCTAAGTGCAACTGATCTCTATTTCCTATTATACCAGGAAACTGCAACTGAACCAAGGTTAAAGATTCCTCCACAAGTGCTCTTCCGGTCTGATGGACTCTCTACCCAATCCAAATCTATGAAGCCATGAAGCTTCACTCCCTCTATCCATCTGTACCACAATCTGAACTGAGATGTGCCTCTGAGGTATCTCAGCACATGCTTCGCTGCCTTCCAAAACAACTTGGTAGGTTGAACCATAGCTTGACTTAGTTGGTTCACCGCAAAGCATAAGTTGGGTCGTGTATTCACCAGATACATAAGTGAACCCACCAGCTGCTGATAAATAGTAGCAGCTATTACCTCACTTGAAGTAGCATCCTCCTTCCTCCAGTTCCCAGCTAGAGGAGTCTTCATGGGCTTGCACTTCTCCATGTGAAAGCGCCTGAGTATTTCATTGGCATACTTGCCTTGAGACACAAATACTTCACCATCTTTCTGCCACACCTCCATGCCTAGAAAGTAGTGCATAAGGCCCATGTCCTTCATCTCGAACTCTCTTGCAAGGTCCTCCTTGCAAGACTATATCATCTGATCATCACATGTCAAAATCAGATCATCGACATAAAGAACAATGATCAATGGTTTACCTTCTACCATGATGTGATAAAGGTTTGCATCTACTTCACTCTTGGTGAAGTCCAACCCAGTGAAATAGTTGTTGATCCTGGTTTACCAAGAACGGGGTGCTTTCTTTAGCCCATACAAAGCCCTATTGAGTTGGAACACATGTGACTCATGATCGAAGGTCTCGAAACCCTTTCGCTGCTCAATGTACACCTCCTCCTCAATCTTCCCATTGAGCAATGTTGTCTTTACATCCATCTAATGGATATTCCACCCCATCTAAGTTGATAGTGCCAACATCGATCTAATCAATGAGTACCTTGCACGGGAGAAAAAGTCTCATTGTAGTCGATCCCCTCGACATGTAAGAAACCCCGGGCAACAAACCTTGCCTTATGTTTCTCAACACTACCATCAACTTCCTGCTTTACCTTGTAAAGCCATTTGGAACTCACCAATGACTTTCCCTAAGGTCTTGGGACGACATCCCACACATTGTTCCAAATGATAGAGTCATACTCCTCTACCATTGCATCAATCTAGACTGGTTGCTGCACTGCCTCCTCGAATGAATAAGGTTTAGTATCTACACACTCCCCAACCAGGGCCATGTACCCAGTGTACCGCTCGGGCGACCTCCTTTATCTACATTGAGAAGATGGTTGTCCCACATTCTCCTGCACATCCAGCATCAACCTGTCAGTTTCCCTTGAGCGTTTCCACCCATCTCTGGAAGTATCAGCATGAGTGGATGACTTCACTCCCGGATCCTCTGCATGTGGCTGCTCTGCATCAATCTAAGGCTCCTCCTCCTTAGGAACTAAAAGTTCCTCCTCTTCATGCAACTTGAGCTCCCTCTCAAGTGACACTTGCATGGATTTCTACTCGTCGAACTTCAGATCCCTGCTTACCACAGTCCTCTGAGTGGAATGCAGGTACACCCGATAGTTGTGGGGTGTATCCATGGACCCCACAAGTATTCCCAACTTAGTTGTTGGGTCTAGCTTTTTCCTGGCATCTTTGGTCACATGATAGTAAACTGATGATCCAAAGATTAAGAAGTGACTTACATCAGGTTTCTTCCCAGAATAGGCCTCCATAGGTGTCTTCATTCCCAGTATATAGTGTGGGCTTCTGTTATGCAAGTATATTGTTGTATTGCATGCCTCAACCCACAAATGCAGTGGTAGGCTTCGGTAATGCAACATTGCTCGAGCTACTCCCATAATCGATCTATTCTTCCTTTCGGCCACCCCATTCTGCTGTGGGTTATGGGGTGCCGTCAATTCTCATTTAATTTCTTCTGCAGCACAAAAGTCTTTAAACTGTTGGGAGTCGTACTCTCCACCATTGTCACTATGTAAGGCTTTTATTTTATTTCCAGATTCTTTCTCTACCAAGGCTTTAAACTCAGAAAACCTTAAGAACATCTTATCTTCTTTTGCATAAAGTAGATCTAGCATCTACGAGAAAAATCATCAATAAAAATAACATAGTACCTTTTTCTGGTGGTGGAGGCTGTAGAGAATGGTCCACAAACATCTGAGTGAACTCACTCCAAGATTGCTCCAGCTCTACTGTCTCAATCCAAAAAGGAAGATTCTGCATACTTACACAAGGTACAACCTTTGCATGTAGTTGTCTGCTAAAGTTTTCCCTTGGGTAATCCAGTAGAAATCTACTGCATGATCTTCAGGGCTCCATGGTGCAAGTGGCCGAGTCTTCTATGCCATAGCTCATCAACATCTTGGCTCTGCACCATCTTAGCTTTGGAACTCAAGACAACACAGTCATTTACCTCTAGCTTGTAGAGATTCTTGACTCGAATCCCTATTCACTTTTTCTGTCCAGTATCGATATGCCTCAGGAATACCTTTCCTTTACTAAAGACTACATCATAGCCTTTATCTTCTAGCATAGCGATAGACACAAGATTCTTCTTAGACCTAGTACATACTTTACATCAGTCAGGGTGAGGGGAGCTCCATGCTCCCTCTAAAACACAACCATACCTTCACCAGAAACACGATACTTTCCATCATCGCCCATCTTGATCTGCATCTAGAGATCCTTCTCCTCCAAGGTACTGAAAAGATTCTTGTCACCTAACATGTGGAATGAAGCTCCACTATCTAGGTACCACACATCCCATCATGGATGAAACCATGCATGTGATAAGCAAGAAATCCAACTCAAACTGTGAGGCCAGTGCCTCACCATCAGATCCCTTCGAGGAACCCTTCTTGGATTTCTTTTGTGGACAATTTGTAGCATAATGGCCCACTTCATGACAATGAAAGCATCGCACTTTTGATTTGTCAATCTTCTTCCCACCATGGGAAGAACCAGATTTGGGATGGGACAACTTCCCTTTCCCTTTCCTCACCTTACTCGCTAAGGCTAGATTTTCCTCATCATCTTGCTTCAATGAGGATCCATCTCTAGTGCTTCTTCTTATTTCCTCCTGCATCAAATCCGACCAAATTAGTTCCCAATGTGGCAATTTTTCTCTTCCATTAACCAAGTCTTAGTAGCTATTGTTGGCATTATGACTCAAGTTTGGCACTATGGCACAAGTGTTGTCCTTGATGGAAACATTCTCAGGTGGCAGATCACAGTCCAAGCAATCAGAATGGAAGAAAATAAGGTATACGCATATTCCTCTCAGCAAAGTCACGTATACATGCGTTATCACCAATACAAAGGCGCGTATGCATATCCACGCACTTTCATGCAAAGAAAAGCACGTACATGTGGAAAAATTTATGTTTGGTCCATGGTATTTAGTCCGACATATTTGAACCTATGGTTTTGGTTCGTGGTATTTCATCCAAGGTGTTGAACCCAGGTATTGGGTCCCTGGTATTGGTTCTTAGTGGTTTTTGACCATGTTTTGACTAAGGCCTAGACTATAAAATGGCAAGGAGATAATTTGGCAAAGGTATTGATTTAAGAATTGAATATCCTAAGAAGAGCAAGATCTGGGACACTGGTGATTGGTTATGGTGCATTGCTGGATCTAAATCAAGGAGGAACCTGAACGTTGCAAGATGGTTAAGTTCTATTGATGGGTCAAATCTCAAAGCTTGAATAGTAGTATCTTTGTGTGATTTTGATCTATGAATTTAATAATCTAGGTATAATTAATAACTTGAAAAGGGAAATCTGTCTTTCATAGATCTGTACACAGGTTCGGTGCAGTGAAGGCGCGTATACACGCAGGTTCAGTAAGTCACAAAAGTGTATACGCTGGTTGGCAGTGGTACAGATGCGTATGTACGTGGGTTTAAGCATAGCGAAGTAGCGTATGTTTCATCAAATATGTTTTAGCTACTTCTATTTGTTGCTGTAGTGTTCTGGGTTCAGAATTGGTGTCTGGTTACTGTTATTGTTTTGGTTACAACATTCTGAGAAGTGTTCGATTGATTCTATGTCGGGTTGTACAAAGGAGATTGATTGTTACAGATATACTTGATGTTTGATTGATGTTATTCATGGATCCAATCTGAAAATTGATGAAACGTGGTCCCTAGAAGAAAGAGAAGGTTGAAGCCTTCTGCAGGTAGCAGCCTGCGTACTAGTACCTCTGCTAGTACAAGAGCAAAAAGGGGGGTTGTAGCTCCCTTCCAGGAGAAGTTGGAGAATGAGAGAGGGTTGTATCCCTCTACAGGTTGTAGCCTGCGTACTAGTAAAGGACTGCACTAGTACAGAATCATTGTGAAAAGAAGTTTCTAATTGAAAGAAGATAGAGACATATTGCAGTAGGTGGTTTTCACCCACATTGGGTTTCCACCTTATATCTTGTGTTCTTGTGTGTGACTGTTTGCACTATTTTTCTATTCCTGGTTGATGTCTATATGGTTCTGATACACTGATTTAAGTTTAACACCTGAAGAATAATTAAATTTCAAGTCTATGAGTTATACACTATTTTCCTTAACTGAAGTTGCATATATACGCTGGTTTCTCTAAATAAAGTAGCGTATACAAATCTGTGGTTGAATTGAAAAAAAATTGACTTGATAATACTGATTCACCCCCCCTCAGTATTATTTCCAACATCTATGCCAACTCTTACAAAGACCGAGGAGTGCAAGACTCACCATGTCATCATCAGCGGTTGTGATCCCTACACTTATAAGCTCATCCCTGTAGGTGGTGAGCTTGTTCAAATATGTAGAGATTGTGTCGCCCTTTTCACACTTGATCTTACAAATCTTGTCTTTCAGTGCTAGCTTCCTCTGATCACTATTGTTTTGATATAGATCTTTCAATGTTTTCCACATCAAAAACAGTGTCTCCTTCCCATGGAGGCTCGAGACAATGTTGTCTTGAACTCCCTCTAGAAGGATTCTCCTTGTTCTAGCCACACATTTCTTCCATTCTGTCAATTGAGTAGCATTAGTCGACTTGGGGACTTCTTGATCAATGAAGTCCTTTAGACCGTTATCCTCTAATACTGCCTCCATGCAATCCTTCCAGGCTATATAATTCGAGCTTCCATCAAGGGCATACTTGAGTCTTAAACCAGTGAATGCCATTGGTGAAATTGACATGTGATAAGAACTCGATTTCTATATTCAGGAACCAAAAACTTCAAACCTCTCCTTCTTGTATATTGTTCTCTGCCTTGATCACCTTTGCTCTGATACCATGTAGAAATTCCCACTGTAGATCAACAGATTATTCAATATACTAAAACACAATACAAGATCTACTTCTACAACATTTTGCGGAAGCTTAATCGAATTGAGCAAGATCAAGAGAACACATATAACTGAGAATGAGAAATCAATTACACATAACACAGAAGAAATAACCCAGGGAAAGCCTCAACCTAAAACCCCAATCTCTATATTATCATACAAGTGGAAATCTTGTTCAAGTTATAAAAAGAATCAGCTCTCAAGTTATCTTGCTCTTTCTACAATCAAACAATACAGCTCACTGACTAAATAGACATAGTATATGTCCTCCTCAAGCCCTCCAAGCCTCCTATTTCCTTGCACAATTTTTCTTGGGGTCCAGTGAAGCCACATGTGTGAATTGGCCTCATGACACTCACAAAACCTGAAGAAGTAATTATGCAATCCTCAAGGAAATAATTCCTTTGCATGCAATGAATATTCACAATGGAATATTCTAGCAACTAATAGTACACTGCCCCTCCATCTGATCTCAACTGGGTCTTTGACTAAACTGACATGCATGAGTTATTTATGAGAGAATATTCAGTTATCTGAAGTGCAACAATTACATGCATGCATGTATTAACTAACTGAACTCACATTAATTCAACAATCTGTTTGAATTAATCTAACTAGACTTGACTTAGTTAACTTAGCCAACTAATTACAACTCAATATTACAACTCATCCTTATGTCTTTAACTGATGGATAAATTCCTCAATTAATGGAGAAACTATTGCATGTCCCCACATAGACTTCATGTTTGATTTTCCTTAACTAATTAACTCAAGATGAATTCATTAATTATTTTACAAATAGCTTCTAAGATCAAATTTGAATTTTACTTCAATATTTTAGTTCAGGGACTAACTAAAATAGGAAGGTATCCCGAAATGTTATTTATAGAATGCTATTTTTAGCACTTCCATTTTTCATTCCTTGTTGCTATGTTCAACACTGGCTGAACTACTATTTATAGCAATGCTATTTTTAGCATTTCTATTTTTAGGATTTCTTGTTGTTATTTTCAACACTTCGGCACATCCCGAAGTGAAGCAAGGACTCCCTCAATTGAGAAAACGACCCTCCTCTAGGTGGTGGTGGTGGTGGCCCTCCTGATGATGATCCTCCCTCATCCCCCGACTCCTCTACTACCTCAGACTCCTCCTCCTCAGGCTCACTATCTGAGAACACCTCAATGAAATGGGATTTTCCCTTGGCGTACTTGTGCCTTGGTGCCCAAGTCTCCTGGCACGTGAAGCACAACCTCCTCCTCCTAAGGTCCCTCCAGGTATCATCATCCAACTAGCTACATCCTCCATCTCTCTGTGGCGGCCTTGCATCTCTGTTCCCCTGTAGGGCTATGGGTCTCGTGGGAACAAAGGCCTGGATCTTAGGCATTGCATAAATCATGTCCTCGGTCCTAGAAATGGCATCCTGTAGTGATGTGGGCTTCTAATCCCTCACCTAGCCACACAGAGGCCCACCAAGTCCCTCCATAAATAGCATGATCAGTTGTGCCTCTGAAATATCTGTCACCATCACTGCAAGTATCTAGAACTATGTAATGTAGACCTCTATGCTTCCAGCCCGTCTCAAGTGGGCTAGCTCTTTGAAGTGTAGATCTGGATCCTTCCTCTCAAATCTCTCCAACAACCTCCTAGTGAACATTGTATAAGCGGTGATGTGAAGGTGCCCCAACGTGATCAGTTTATGATATCACCACTCTTATGCATCCCCTTCCAAGTGAAGGGTGGTGAAACATATGGCATTAAATTCCCTCATGAGATTCAAGTGAAAATATGTATCAAGTTTTTGGATCCATGCCCTAGTTGAGCTCTTTGTTGACCCATCAAAGTTTGGAAGCATGACCTTCCCTACTAGCTTTTGCACATCTTTGTTGGATGCTCCTCCCCTATAGTGGCCTCCAGCCCCAGTAGTGTGCCTCTCCTTGAGGTGGATATACCCTCCAAAGTTCATCACCCTCTTGATACGGCCATCCAACACCTCATATTCATCAATGCCTGAAGAAACAGAATGTACCAAGTCTGCAACTGTGTCTGACTCGACCTTCTCAATGAAATGAGGCATTATGGGGCAGCCAGCTTGCCCATGTTGTAGGGTCTATGGGAGCTTATAGGTATGGCTGCCTCCTCCTGCTCTGTAACCCCTGTCACCTTGAGGTTCTCCTTCTAGTCTTCCACCCATTTGCAGGCCCATCATTTGTTGCATCATGTCCATCATCAACTACCCTTGTCTCATCATCTATTGGTTTGTCCTTATCATCTCTTCTAAGACCTAGTTCATGTTCCTTTGCCTAGATTTCTCATTCTCTTCTTATTTTTCCATCCTACCTCTAATATTTTCCACTTTAGTGTCTGAAAATGGGTCTGGGCCCTCTTCTCTACCTCGACCCTTGTCTCTGCCTCTACCACAACCTCTCTAAGAAACTAGTCCTTGGTATCTCAGTGGCATTACTTGCTCAGAACATGCTTTAATACCACTGTAATATTCCTAGTGGAAATTTTACAATGATAACAAAGACATGCAAAAATAATTAACACAAAAAAATTCAAAAATGCATACACATAAACCAGAAATTACTGCAAATCCCCAAATTGGCCAAATTTTATTAATAATATCTGTTGTGGTACAAATAATTTGGAGAAATTTTACCTGGGATTTCACAAGGAAAGATACAAGCACCAGGTGATGAGTACAAGAAATCCAAACAACTTTAATAATCGACACCTCTAGAAAATTATGTTGTTGCTCCAAAACTACATTGTTGTCTAACTTCACCCCCTGATTTTTCCACTCTAGATTGCCTAGAAAATTCTAGGAATTTGGGATTGTGATCCTTACCCAAAACCAAGAAAAATTTAGAAAGGGTTTCCCTTGGTTCCAACCTTCAAAAATTGACCCTTCATAGCTTGGCCCTCCTCCAAATATGAATTTTGTTTTTGTGACTAATCCTATCAATCTCTGCACTCCCAACTCTAGCAATCCTCCTCAAATGGCCCTCCAAATGATCTCTCAGCTCCCCAGCTCCAAAATCCCCGAGATAATGTTGCCCCAACAAATCTCACTCCAATGACTACACAACGATGGCTCCTGGGTTGTGTGTTATGCTCCAGAAATGTGTATGACCTACAATTGATGCTTCTTCTAGTCTTGGTGGTGAAACAAATCCTTCCTTGGGTGGCACTCGAAGTCCACCGAAGAAAGGTTGAGCTTCTCTCTTTGGGAATTTATTGTGCTAAACATCACAATGTTGGCTCAGCTGAACAACTATGAGAATTTTGATTTTCAAATAGACAAAAGACACCTCTTGCTCCCTCATTCCTTCCTTTTATAAGTGGTGTCCATGCATTCCTTGTGGGTCCCCTAACAATTTCGACTTTACCTTAAGGAATTTGAAATCCCTTCCTCCCAAGTGTGTATTTCAAGTGGGTTGCATATTCCAATAGCATGCAAATAAAGCATTCCTCCTATTTTCTCCACCAAAATTTTCCTTGAGCTAGTATTAACCAAAATTGTCAAAATTAATTTTCCCAACATTAAGAAAATTTAGGAAGGAACATTACATATCAACATATGAAGTGAAAGGATAAACAATATCGTTATTAGCATCAATATTAGTTTCATAAATTGGATCCCTTTCAAAATGATGACCACTCACATCCCAGTTCCCCTCTTCCACATGAAGAAAACCATCAATGTTATTCACTACTAAAAATTGATCCAATTTTGATGGCCCTTTATCGTTCATGCGATGATGTTTCATCACTATAACAACAAAAGGAGTTTTCACTAAATGTTGTTTATGGTATAGTTGTACTATCGACAGTTATGGACATGTGTCTTCAAAGACACACACAAGTGCTCACCAGAGTTCCAACGCCATAATCATCATTTTCAATCGTCGCAAGACTGGAGGAACTTTCGATACTTGCCATGCTTATCTTTAAATGGTTGGACATTACAGGTCGTCATAATATTGACGATATGGAGATTCATTCTACCGATGAATGTGGGCATGCTTCGACGAACTTGTGATAACAACCACACTTTTTCATTTGAGAGTTACATGGTTGTAGTTGCCATAAGACTAGTGATATTGTGATTCGGTCACCGATGACTTTGAATATCATCATAGGGATTCTGTCAAACTGTAGCATCGGAATACAGACGAGACAAAGTGTGTGTGTATGTGTGTGTGTGTGATATATATATATATATATATATATATATATATAATATATATTATATATATATATATTATATATATATATATATATATATATATATATATATAAAACAAAACTCAATAAATGTCATCTGGAAATGGCACAAATGGATCATCCAAATATGCTACAACCATTGTTTGAGGTTGTAACAATGATGACTAGCACACAAACAATTCATATTAGGATCTCGAAAAGCACTACTAGCTTTCATATAATATTTGTCATAAATATACTCTTATAGATTTGTATTAGAGGATATCAAGAATTCTTAAGTTTAACGTCAACGACAAAAAATAATTGTGGAAATCACCTAAAGGTAGGATTGGTAAAAATTTCATGTTTCTCATTACCTAAGATGCAACTATAACAAGAAATAAAGTGCATAAGCTCAAATCCTCCAATGAATCATCCAATCGAATAAGGAATCTATGTAAAGGAAATCAAGAAGTCATTAAAAATGCTTGCCTTTAGATTGTAAAAACTCAATGCATTTTCAATTGTAAGAAACTCAATCTATGTTCTTGGAAATCCAAGAAACTTATCCAAAAAGGGTTTAATTGTATCCACTAAAACCTAAAAATTTCAAAAAAATACAAACAGTGACACTTCAAGATAAACTATAGAATTTGAAGCAAATGAGAAACAGCTTGAAACTGATCAAAGGGGATCCTAAGGGCATGCATTCAATGCTTGCATATATTTGTAAGTCTAATAATAAGGTTATCTTTGAACTATAGAAGGTGTTCTAAATGTGAATGTGAAGCTAAAGCCTTCAAATGATGAGGAATTATTTTAGTAACAAATTTAAAATTTATACCCAATAACATTTGTCAAATTTTCAACCCTTTGTTATGATTACTTTGTTGAGTGTGGTCAACATTATATTGTTTAACTTGAGGCACTTCTTAAGCTCTATTACAATAGAAGTTCCATGCTTTTGTTGTACATGTAATATAAAACTATTTATTTTAATTTGGAAGTATTTTAGAATGTGCTTTAACTTCATTACATTTTTATCATTAGACATGCCTTGTTGCAACACTTATTCTTTTTAAAAAAAAATCTTTTGTTGGGTCACAATCTATAATAACTTTGTCTATTTTGTATCCTAGGATTTATCTTGGTTATACATTCTAATATTATTATGGGAGATAGCTACCTAGTTGTTCCCAAAAATCCTATCATACCTCATCAAGATTGATCACAACTCCAAGGCCTCACACAAGCAATGTAAGTAGTAGTGTTTGGGTTGATTGTGCTCCACCATCCCCTTATTCTACCAAATTTCGCCAGAGGATGTCAATAAAGCAACGTGGTTCCAATCCTAGAGATGTATTTTGAATTCCCATACATGAACCGATATAATAGAGGTTTTGGTAGCCTAGAAAAAGAGAGCATGGTTCTAGTATAATCTACAAATGCCCATAGCATAGGAAAGAAGAGCCTGTGTCGAATATAATTTTCTAATGGACACAACAAAGGAAGGGCATGTAATATGTGATTGATGATATTCTCTTATCCCAACACAAACTAAGGTTTGCAAACTAGGATGAGAGCCAAAATAATCCAACATCACAATTCCCAATTCATTCCTCCCAATTTAAGAGTATGAACTGTCATTGAGAAGGATATGTGTGAAGGTAACCAAGATTTGGGTGGTGTCAATTCCCATATCTTCACTTTGAATGCATCATGCCACTTTATTTCCTTGTGACCTTCATTATACCCTTGGACTATGGTTGTTGTTGTTTAATATAGAGGATGCGGGATAAGGACATTGATCCCCCCTTTTATCCTTAAAGACGCTGAAGTTCAAACAGGTTGCTTCATTAGGAAAATGTAATGAAAATGATGTTTATTGACTTTTTGTCACAAACAAACTACCTTTCTCAACGGTGAGGGTTTCTTCCTGGTGTACATTTCCAATTAGAATTCACAATATACCATAAGAAATACGTAACCTGTCAGATTTGAGGCCCAACAATAATTACTATGTTAATGTGAAATGAGTGTGAAACATAAAATGGAGAGTGCTTTTAATTTATATGTAAAATGTAATCTTATTTAAGCCATCCTAGCTAGGATTATATTCTAACTAATAAATATGAAATTCATTATAAATTTGTGTTCATATATAAAACAAAAGCAAAAACAAAAACATATATCTATGAACAGAAATGGAAAGCAAAGAACTCTATTATTATGTTACCATTCACAACCGAATAGTCAGCATCCCAAAGCAAAAATTCTAGAGAAGCAAAGAAAAAAATATCATATTCATGTTAAAAAAGTCTACAACATAACAATATGATCTTACAATGGTATCAGTAACAACACAAGCAATAATGGTATTAGTAACGACATAAACATTAGAAAGAGTTTTCAGCATACATAGTACTAGACACTAGTTCTCCTCCTCCAAAATTTTCCTTGAGAGCTTCTTTTCATTAAAGTATACGAAAAGGGTGTACAAGATACCCACAAACCAAAAACACCTTTTATAGTTAATCCATTATATTTTATAGTTTTTTAGTCTATAAGTAATTTGTGTTTTCTTGTCTTTCTTTTGAAAGTTATACACTTTTCAATTTCCTCTCTATGGTCATAGTTGACCATGTTAAATAGGTGGCCCACACCTCATGTTGTCAAAATATTCATATGGTGCACCTAAAAATCAAATTTTCAATGGAAACTCCATAGAAAACTAGTTCTTTAGTCATAGGTTCTATTCTTCCTTTTAATGTGCTAAGGAAAGAATCAATCAACTTTTTTAAAAGGGTTAGTGATATATTCGTTTAGTATTTTTTAGGAAATAATTAGAGGCATCCCAATTGTGATTCCCTTCCTTCTAATACTTTCTTCTATTTCATTTAAAACATATTGCATGAACTAAGGTGAACTTGTGTCTTCAAGTGGTAGAAGGTGACATTTTTTATCACTTTCACTACAACAAGGAGTAAACATTTTCACTTATGAACTAAAGTAGTAATTTGTATCTCAGATGATGTGCTTCTTGATTAACAGTTTGTAAATCCTATATAATTACATTGATTTTCTCTCTTAGTCATTATAGGCAATTCTTATGGTGAACTCTTCTCCTCAAATTGCAAATTTTTGAGTTCATTTGTGTTGAATTTAACTCCATACAACACTACCCTTTTAACTTTAACACTCTCAAGGTACATAAGAAATTGGGTTGAGTTATTTTGGAACTATTGAAGGTTAGTGCACATTAGCATCTAGATAGCATTGAATTCATCTTGGAGTTCAAAGGTGCAAGCCTTGAACTCAAATGGGATAGTAATATTTTCTCTGTAGTAGGCTACATATTGTTTAGCTACTTTTTTTGGTTCCAAATCAAGAGGGCGTTTTGTTACGCATTTACCTATATCAAAGTTTCCATTGATTCGACAAGCACCAAGCAAGGTCTTTCCTTAGGATAGCATCAGGCTCGTAAGGGATGGAATTGATAAGGTGCTATGCCTCTCTCAGGTGCATTGAATGACCAAGAATATTTACCATGTAGATGTAGTGCTTTTATTTTGGTCTTATTCCATGATATTGACACATCGAAAAGAAATGGTGCTAGCCTTTTTCCACCAAGTCTGCATGACTACATGCAACCAAAACACCAAGAAATGTAATGTGATTTGAAGTAAAACCAACTTATTGAATTTATTAAAATAGTGGTAGCGCCTCCCTTCCATGTTAATATGATAGTCGTCCATAATATTGTGTCAGGTTTATAAATTTTGTGCATCATCTAGGTTCCCACATTTTAAAGGATACATGTCAACATTGTCACTTCTCACAAAGACATCACTTGAATATTGTTTTAGTTATTTTAGCATGGACCTACTTGTCAGGTTCAAGTTGCAAACCATTATCCTCATTCTAACTTAAATCATTATAATCTATATTTTAGGATTGTTGTTATTCTATACATAACATAGACGTGAAAATATCCCAACACTATATGCATAGTGAAGAAAGGAAGATCACATCAATACCCAATGGTAGACAAAATAAGCTAATATGAATATTTTTGGTCATTAAAGAGACAAAACATTGTGCACTCATCAGAGTGCTCAAGCAATTGCAATGAGAATCTAAAAGACATATCAATGTTCAACGACTGTGGCAGGTGTACAAATTCATAACAAATTGGTAAATCAATTGTCATGAAAGAAGAGAACAATAATTAGGGGCATCTTTCTTAAGATGGAGAGGATTGAATTGATCCTATATTCAATCCAAGAGGAGTTAATCTATATTCAAGAGAATCACCAATGTGACACCCCAAATTAGCTTGATCTTGAGTATTTTATAATTGGCCAAAGTCAATTCAAACAAAATGGATTTCCATTTAGCTATAAGGATGTTTGAATTCAGTTGATAAATTTCCAAGCTCACCTGGCAAGCAAAAATATAATTTGACTCAACCCAATTTTTAAGCAATATTTAAAAACCAAAGCAAGACTTGCTCAATGAGAGAGTGGAAAATGCACAAAATAGTTTCCCACATCAACAAGCATAAATGCTTGAATTCCAAAGGGAAAGGGGTTGACGCTTAGAAGATGAATAAAAATATAAAATCATGCAACTCCAAAGAAATGGAAACATATGAATGCAAAGCAAATTAAGTTTGCTTGTGTAATTGAATATCTAGTAGCACATTATAAATTTTGTCCACATTTCAAAGCAGCCAAACAATGACGAGAACAATAACAAAATTCCAATTCAAGATATATCTAAAGAAATTTTGAAGCTCAATTGAGTTAGAAATCACGTTCATAAAGTTAGACTCAAAAATGACTTTCCAAGAAATGATTTTTTAGCGAAATATCTAAGTTACCAATCACCAAATGTAAGGTCCAAGTACAAGAAATCTATATTCCATATTCATTGATTTGTTCTTGAATCCTACCATAACTCGTGCTAGGTCTTTAATACTTTTAAATAGAAGTTGAAATCTCAATTTTAGACAGATCCAGTAGTTAGAGTTCGAAATTTTTCCAAGAGTGTCTTGAATGTACAATTTAAAGCCTTATAGTTGGATAAAAAATCAATAGTTTTATGAAGGTAGGAAATAGAATTTTGTGATTTGAATAGTTTGGATAAACTTGAAGTGAGTTTCATTATATGTAGAGTCTAAAGTTGAAATGTGATTCAATGTTGAATGAGATAATTTGTATTCCTTAGTTGTAACCACTTCAATATAAGACTTTTATTAAAAACTTAAATTAGATTGAAATTAATGCCTTTGAGTCCTTTGAGAAGCTAGAATCAATGATGGTGAGAATTAGGCTAAGTGAGAGTTAAAAGATATTTAAATCTCCACCTGAAAACATTGAGCATTTCACAAGAGTATTCATTGTCCAAGGCCAAGATGAGTTCAAGGAAGGATAAATTGAGTCTTGAAATTAAGAATACACTTTTTGCATGTGTTTGAGGCTTGAGCATAAAAAAGGTTCAAGGATAGTTGAAATTTCCAAGCATATCCAATTGGAAAAGCCTGATAAACATCAAGCAGTGTTAGACATGCCCATATGGACCACATTTCCATGGCATACACAAGAGGAGACATTGCACATTGAGAAGCAAAGAAGTGTATCAAACACATCCAGGAAGTGCTTTAAAAGGTGCAAATGATATTTGTTTAAGCCTCAGAATATTTACAAAAACTAACATAATAACCACCAATTCAACCACATGTTCTGCAATTCCTACAACAATATATGACATACCAAGTTTTACTCAAGTACAAATTTAATAAGGTTAATGGGCCAACTAAGGAAAACCACCAAGAACTTCAGCTTGAGGCTTCTTTTAATTTTTTTTATACAACCAAATCTAATATTTAAATCCATAAGCATTTGGTTTGAGAACAAAACTAGGGTACTTCGTTCTTGAACTACAGTCTATTACATAAAATGGAATCGGGCCCAAAAGATCCCTTTCTAAATATGGAGAGAGACAACCAACTGAGGCTATTTTTTTTTTTTTTAATATCTATGGGTTCTCATGGATTTATTGACTCCTTCAATATAAAGCTTTGTGTTGGGTGCAAAAAGGTGTCTTTTAAAACTCCTAATTGCCTCACATTAATTATCAAACTAGGTAAGTCTTTTTGTTTCAAGAGTGTAGACAATATGTGCAAGCTATAAATCTAGAGAGTAATTATTTAAGATAATCTATTAAATTCAATACAAGAGTAGACGTATGCAATCATAAATCTCAAGCTTTAACTTTTAAAGGAAGTAATACATCTAAGCATCAGGACTTAATCTCAAGCAAAACCATAATCCAATGTCAAGCAATCAATTCAAATGGGAATGACATCAACCGAGAGCACTGTAGCAGTAATTGAGCTCTTTCAGTTGGATCTACATTAATCAAGCAATTCAAATGGGAATAACATCAACTGAGAGCACTGTAGTAGTAACTAAGCTCTTTCAGCAGTAACTGTATCTTAATTAACAAGAAATAATTCCTTAACTGATAACTAATTCAATCCATGGTATGCATAAATGAAATCAATTAATAGAGTTGCAAATTACTGAAATGAGTATACGAAATCATAATTAAGGAAAGTAAACCAACTGCAAAGATATAAAACAAAATAAACTCGCAAGAAATGGAAAAGTATAAAACAAGGAACAATAGTAAGATCCACTAGAGACCAAGCCTTAGCCACCAGTGAATACTGCTTAGCTACTTCAGAATATCTGAATGAACAACAACGCAAGTTATATATTATTCATCAAATCCAAATGTCATTTACAGCACGATGTATCCTTCAGAATAAAATTATGTATATTGAAATTACACTTGAGGTCCCAAGTGAAAAGTTAAATCTATCCATTATGTCTCCTCCTCCTATCCTATCTTATTATCCCCCATTATCATCCTTCCTCTTTAATCTCTGTTTTCATTTAAATACACAGAGAGCAAAGAGAAGTTACAATAGAGATGGTTACAAAATGATTCCCATTACAAAATTGGATTGTTCCAAACAAATTGATCAGTAAGATCATATTTGAAATATCTCTCAATCAACATTCAACAAGAACTGGTCGAATTTGGTCTTGCAACTAAAATAATTTGGAAAAGGACTGCAACAACAAATCTGAGAAAATTATCTTCAGAGAACCTTCTGTTTATCTTAATACAGATCGAATTTGGGAAAACTTCTCATGATAAAACTAATTCGGTCCGTTCTGGACAAAACCCATGTTTTGGATTTTCTAGATTATTCTTCATTTGCTTGAAATGTTCAATGCAAAATTGTCACTTCTTATTCCAGTGAATTTCTAAGTTGGAATATTTAATAATGAGCTGGAGATCAAACTTGTAGTCTGGAAAATATCTTGGAGGCTAAAATGGTGAGTGATATTTCAACAAATTCATTAAACCATCATTGGTAAAATCATGCATAATAATCATAAATTTATTAAAAATAAAGGAGAATAAATAATATTTATCAATAAGAACATAAATAATTATAAAATAGAATTAGATGATAAAGTATGATAAATGACGTGATAAAGAATGGTAGAAATGGATGAAATAGGTGTTAAAAAGTAATAATAATAATGACAAACTAGAAGCCCAACATACCCCCAAAGTGAATATATTGCATGTCCTCATGCAACCCAAAGCCTCTGTATTAACCAAGCAATAATGCAAAAATTGTTCATCCCAACTCATGAAATGGATGGAACAAATGACTTCTTCCTCAAATAATGAATCTTCAATTTTAGCAATGTTGATGAAGGCATAAATTTTTTTACATTTACGTTCAATTATATGTATATGAAGTTGCAGCGAAATATGATATAAGTAACAACGAACTTCATTAACCATTTTCTCAAAAACTACAAACCATATTTTGCTGAAATTTTGCAAGCAGATTTCTACTATATTAATACCTCTCTAATCCACAAATCAGATCATTTTGATGCAGGTATCATGAGATATAAGTAAAATGGCTATAGGTGATAGTGCATGATATCTGAAATTTGACAAACTAATTTAACTTGAAATTTTCTGGGTTTGTGTATTTTAATGATACCTCTTCGTTATCCAAAAATCACAAGAATTCAGTTCATAGTTTTAAATATATACGCCAATCAATTTTTGCACTGTATAAAAATGAAATTGTATGCGTTAAATGAGAAAGAAAGTAGAAAACATTCATCATGTGTAGCAATTCCTCCCCCAAACTAGAGATTTAGCATGCTCTCATGCAATGTTTAGAAAACAGATTGAGGTGGTTGCTACAATATGTTGAAATCTATGCTTGGTGTAAAACAACATGGAATAAGGAAGGTGTTGAGAATGAATAAGAATATCAATGGATGATAAAGAATATTAATGGCATGGTCATCATAAATAAATAAATGAAAGGAAAACTCCCCCAAACTGAAAGATTCTGCCTCTGAAAAATGGGAAGTGGTAAAGATGTGGAATGAATGATGATAAATAATGCTCAATGGATTTTTCATGAAATTCTCCTAAATTCGTAATAAATTAGAAAAGTATGTTATTTTACCTCAAGTTTTACCTCTGAAAAAAAATGTGGAATGGCATCTATGGACTGGAATTTGTTGAAGCTGATGTAGGTTGAGTTGATGTTGAAACTAATGCAAAAGGTGGAATCCAAGCAAGCACATCATTTCTGAACAATTGTTCGTGTTTGCGAGTTTCTCATGCCTCTTTTGTTAGTTGCAATAGTGTGGCCTCGTTGACAATAGAGTTTCCCCCCATACTTGTTGTTCTCCTATAAACAAAGAACTATTTTGCATGCAAATTTCTTGAATCCACAGTTTTAGTTTTGAACAACAACAGATAAGTCGTATGCAAAAATTTCAATTAGAATTTTTTTTTTGTATAAATGTAATACTAATACTTTGTCAAATCAACAAGTTATGACAGAGTGCAGTAATTATATCGCATGATATCCCATAATGCATACCTTCCCCCTCCAATTGGAAAAGGGTGTTCATGACCATAAAGCATAGGAAAAGTGTTGTTTTGATAGCAAGGCAAGAGAATGAACAGTACAACAGTAAATGAAGTAGAGTACACATATCAATGATAGGACAGAAAAAGATATAGTTATAATGAGAGCGGAGTGTGTAAAGATAGTTATGAATAAGAGATAGGACACTTTGGATTGATAATAAGTTATTCAAAAAAGAAAAAGGATAGCAATATACCAAAAAGATGCTTTGCTGATGGTATTCTAGCCGAGAATGATGCGATTGATCGGAAAACAATTTCTCATGCATAAAGGTTCAAAATAGGGAAAAATTAAGGAAATAACTTCTCCGATAAAAAGATAAAATAAGAAGAGAGTATTATAGTAATAATTAACGATAAGATATAACTTCAATACCATAAGCGAAGCCTCTGCTGTTAGTAGGCGTCCATAGCCTCAATGGGGTTTCTTTTTAACCCATATGAGTCAGGATCCTCAATTTATAAATGGAGAGTTCCAGTGTTGTTCTACAAAAGAGATCAGTGTGTTGGCATGGTAACTAGATAACCACACTTCCATTCACTGGGATGTAGCAAAAGTGATCAAGCCGGCTCGTGATGAGACCTCTTGTTCCAAGGATATTTTGGCTATCCAATGGATCATAACCCTAGTGTGGTGGCCATAGTGGGAATGTCACTTTGCTAGATCCTTATGAACATGGTAGGTTGGCTTTTAATGAGACCCCCTATCCTCTATCTATAGGCAAAATTTTGTTGTTATTACAACATTTTTATGATAAATAGAGGGAGGCTTATTACTCCTTAAGAGTAGGGATGGTGGAAGATTATAACCAGGAAGGGTGGAACCAACTACCATATATATATTATATTATAATATTTATATATTATATGTAGGAGAGGAGGAGAAAGAGATAGAAGAGAGAAGTTATAACCAGGAAGGGTGGAACCAACATGGTATTAAGATGATCAATTAGTATCATGTTACAACAGAAAACAATGCAATAAAGTAGTATATAATGATAACTGTGTCCCTTTTCTTAAAAAGAATCTCTCATCCAGAAGTTGTCCTGTTAAAAGTCATAACATTAACGGTATTCACCTGCCTCAATAGACTCCATAATTCTTGTCATCATAAAAGTATTGTACTTCATGCCATGAAAGGGAATCAGAAAATGGGGCTCAGATGAGCTAGGAATAATCCCACAAGAGGAAGGAAGTGCTATTCACAAAACACAAAACTTCAGAAGAAGCAAAAATGTTGTTTCAAAGATGGAACAACAGCTGTTCAAAAGTGGGAACAACAAGACACGCTAAGAGAAAAAGGTGTTGTCCACAAGTTTGAATAGTAAACAACAAAAAGTGATGTTCCAAAGTTGGAACAGTAAACACACAAAAAGTGTTGTTTCAAAGTTGGAACAACAAAAATGCAGAAAAGTGTTGTTCCCAAAAGGGAACAACAAAAACGCAGAAAAGTGTTGTTCTCAAAAGGGAACAACAAAAACACAGAAAAGTGTTGCTCCCTAAAGGGAACAACAAAAACACAAAAATGTGTTGTTTCCAAAAGGGAGCAACAAAAACGCAGAAAAGTGTTGTTCCAAAAGTTGGAATAGCAAGGACGCAAAAAAATGGTGTTCCAAAGTTGGAACAACAAAGACGTAGAAAAGTGTTGTTCTAAAATTGGAATAGCAAAGACACAAAAAAGTGTTGTTCCAAAGTTGGAACAACAAAGACGCAGAAAAGTATTGTTCCAAAGTTGGAGCAGCAAAAACGCGAAAAATGTTGTTCCAAAGAGGGAACATTGAAAACTCAAAAAGTGATGTTCCCAAGTGGGAACAAGAGAAACTCAAAAAAGTGTTGTCCCCCAGAGGGAACAAAAAATACTCAAAAAGTGTTGTCCCCAATAGGGAACAACAAAAACTCTAAAATAAAAATTTCCCTAGAGGGAACAACAAAAAACTCAAAAAGTGGTGTCCCCAAGAGAGAACAGCAAAAAACTCATAAAAAGTGTTGTCCCCAAGAAGGAATAGCAAAAACACTCAAAAAGTGTTGTTCCCAAAAGGGAATAGCAAAAACTTAAAAAGTGTTGTTCCCTAGAGGGAACAACAACAAAAAACTCAAAAAGTGTTGTCCCCAAGAGGGAACAACAAAAAACACTCAAAAAGTGTTGTTCCTTAGAGAGAACAGCAAAAAAACTCAAAAAAAGTGTTGTTCCCTAAAGGGAACAACAAAAACTCTCAAAAAGTGTTGTTCCCTAAAGAGAAGAGCAAAAAAACTCAAAAAGTATTGTCCCCAAGAGGAAACAACAAAAAACTCAAAAAAGTGTTGTCCCCAAGAGGGAACAGCGAAAAACACTCAAAAAGTGTTTTTCCCAAAAGGGAACGGCAAAAACTCAAAAAGTGTTGTCCCCAAGAGAGAAAATATAAAAAAAAAAAAAACCTCAAAAAGAGTTGTTCCCAAGAGGGAACAACGAAAAACTCAAAAAAGTGTTGTTCCCTAAAAAAACTCAAAAAAAATGTTGTCCCCAAGAAGGAACAACAAAACACTCAAAAAGTGTTGTCCCCAAGGGAAAATAGCAAAAATGCAAAAAAGTGTTGTAACTCCAAAGAGGGAATAACAAAAACACACAAAAAATGTTCTTCCAAAGTGGGAACAACAAAAATGCAAAAAAGTGTTGTTCCAAAGTAAGAACAACAAAAATGCAAAAAAGTGTTGTTCCTAAGTGGGAACAGTAAAAACTCAAAAAAAATGTTGTTCCATCAACTAAAAAAAAATGTTGTTCCCAAGAGGCAACAACAAAAACTCAAAAAGGTGTTATTCCCTCTTCGGAACAGAAAAAGCTCAAAAAAGCGTTGTCCCCAAGAGGGAATAGAAAAAATGCAAAAAAGTGTTGTTCTAAAGTAGGAACAACAAAAATGCAAAAAAGTGTTGTTCCCAAGAGAGAACAACAAAAATGCAACAAAGTGTTGCTCCAAGAGGGAACAACAAAAAAATGAAGGAAAAACACAGAAAAGCAATCATATTTATAGTTTTTACAAAAGAAAATAACTTTTTACAAAAATGAAGTTGCCAAAGGATTGCCTTCTGCAACTAAAACTTGCATGGTGGGGTCTTCATTGTTCAACCGCCAATGGAGCGGAAACTACAATTTGAAGGAAGCAACACCTGAAACACAAAAACATAAGAGAAATCAGAAAAGAAACAACACTTTATTTTAAAAAAAAAGTATATAAATAAATAAATTAAGTTACAACAACTATGATGTTATTTCCTAAGGGAATATCAATCTGTCAATGGAAAAAAATGGTTTCTTGGAAAAATGTTTTGTTGGCAGTGACATGAATCTTCAAATGGAAATCAATTCATCATTTCTTTTGTTATGAATCTGTTGGGTAATGAATTGGATGAAATTCCCTTGTTTCATTAAAATTTCTTTCAAGAATCGCTCATCCATAAATTGACCTTCTTTATTTTCCTAAGACCTGCAAAAAACGAGTGTCTACCTGCAATAAAACATTAAATAATGGAGAATGAGAGGTGATCAAGCTCCCTTAATCCAATAATTATGCAAAAAAACTAACAAGTAGTTACTCTGTAAAACAAATCCATGAAAAAAATAACAAATTAAAATTAATTTATTACTTGCGGGAGAGTAGTGGCCAATCATGCTAACCTGTAGTGTTATAATCATAACTTTTTTGTTTTTCATCCAATTTGAGTGATTCAAAATCCAAATGAGAGCTATTTCAAAGATATATTACCAATAGAAATATATTTTAAAAATTCAATGATATGATATGTCAATTTTACTTAGAACAACCTGCATAACAGAGTCATTTTTGATTACCCATCTTAGACCAACAATGGATATCTTAAGCATAACTTTTTCGTTTGATGATGGATTGAGCTGATTCAAATTAGAAATTAAAGTAGATTAATTTATTTATATCCAATAGAAACATGTTTTGAAAACAAAAATAATTGATGGGTCAAATACACAAGTGAATAGCTAGAAAAATAGAGTTTTAGGAGTGCTGATTTATGATAGACAGATAGTATTTTGGTCATAACTTTATCATACAATATCAAAAATGAGTGATTCAAATTTCCTTGTAAACTATATTCATAAGGTAATATACAATAGAAACAGTTTTTCAAAATATAATCATTTAGGTCTCCAAAAACTAACTGTCCCAACTCTGCTCCTAAGTTGCATGTTAGACACCTTGTCAATGTTTAGGTTATAAATTTTTCGTTTCAAATCCAAATTGAGTGATTCAAATTGAGTTGGAAAGTAGACATCAAGGGCTAATTAGGATAGAAATAGGTTTTAAAAATATAGTCATTTAGGCCTCAAAAAACTGACTGTCCCAACTCTATTCCTTGGCTGCTTACTAGACACCCTGTCAATGTTTTGGTTATAACATTTTTGTTTCAAATCCAAATTGAGTGATTCAAATTGGTTTGGAAATTAGACATCAAGGGATACTTAGAGCAGATCCAAATTGAGTGATTCAAATTGGGTTGGAAATAGACATCAAGGGATACTTAGAATAGAAATAGGTTTTAAAAATATTGTCATTTAGGCCTCAAAAAACTGACTGTCTCGACTGTGTTTTCAAAAATTTCATCAAGCCCGCTAGCCAAAAAAATATGATATTCAATTAATTTCTCCAAATTCATGATAAAAATGAATATGAGGGTTTGTAGAACTTTTATTTTCAATATAATACATCTACATACACAAATAAATTAAAATATTTATCACCGATGTTGATTTCCACAGCGTGTTGCAACAAAAAGAATTATTTTTACATAATAATAAAAATGTATTATCTATGTCCTTATTTATTTATTTTCTACACTAACATACTCTTCTTTGAAAATTGAATATGCCTATGTATAAGAGTACTTCCAGTGGAGCCATTTTCAAAATAAGGCCTCCTGATGCAGGGGCATTTGACCCCCTTAATCAAAATTGCAAATTTTGAGCAGAGAGGAGAGAGGAAACCACTTTTCGAGCGGGTAATCCTCGTGCTACTTGTCCACTCGAAATCATCATGGACCATTGGATTCGCAAAGTATAGATCAACAGTGG
Organism: Pinus taeda; assembly: GCA_000404065.3. Lineage (NCBI taxonomy): Eukaryota > Viridiplantae > Streptophyta > Pinopsida > Pinales > Pinaceae > Pinus > Pinus taeda. Next base: position 185,404 of record APFE031176055.1, read on the forward strand.
AGGATCTGTCGAGCAAGTTTGTTGATTGGTTGAATCAACAACCGTTGAATCAAAGGTCAAGATTGACGGTTGCGATTTAATCACAGAGGTGAAGGGATGGCAGATAACGCGATGGAATATAGTTAAGCGATGTGCTAATATCCGTTGGATTGGAGAAAGAAATGGATGGTGGAGATCAAGCCAATCGGAGATCGATGATCGGGGAGCGCAACAAAAAGGAGATGGACCGAGAGCAGACCTACCAATATTTATGAACGCAGGTTTAAAATATTTGAAGTCTGGACTTATGGTTCGGTTGTAGGTTTTCCCATGTAATCCTGTGTATTCCAATTAAATGAATGGTCCCGGGTTTTTAAAGGAAAATCCGACAAAGTTTTATGGTCCTTTTTAAAGTCTTAAGGCTTTAATTTACACTTCCGATAGGTTTGTGGGCCATAACCCACAGGCCTCAGGATCGAATTATTGTAAATGGAGGTGAAATTGGTGTACCCCAATTTTCGCACCCCACCATTTGGTATCAGAGCAGGGAAAGATTTTCCTGTGAGAAGGGAGAAGAGTGCAAGCAGAAGGAGAAGAGGTACAGTTGTGTTGGAGACTGGAGAGTTATGGTCTTTACTATCGTGCAATGAACGATAGCGGAAGGTGAGAAGACTTGCAACAACCTAGAGCAAGGAGTGCTCAATTGGTTCCAGAGGAGAGAACCAAAAGGATGCCAAAAGACTAAAGCTTAGAGGAGGAAGCTTGGTGAGGTGTCATGTAGCAAAGGAAGACTGTTACTGTAGAAGTTAGTTGCAACTCACAGAAGATCATAAAGGAAATTCCATAGGGATGTGGGTAGAATTGCTAAGGATAAGGAGAAGCATATGACCAAGAGGTCATAAAGTTTTGTGCCTCGGGAGTCTGATGTAGGGTCATCTAACCCACTTAATCAAAATTGCAAATTTTGAGTGGAGAGGAGAGACGAAACTACTTTTCGGGTGGGTAATCCTTGTGTTACTCGTCCACCTGAAATCATCGTGGACCGTTGGATTCACGAAGTATAGATCAATGGTGGAGGATTTGTCAAGAAAGTTTGCTGACTAGTTGAATCAACAACCGTCAGATCAAAGGTCAGGATCGATGGTTTCGATTTAATCGCAGAGGTGAAGGGATGGCAAACAGCACGATGGAATGCGATTAAGCGATGTGCCGATAGTCGTTGGATCGGAGAAAGAAATGGACGGTGGAGATCAAGCTGATCAGAGATCGGTGATCAGGGAACGCAATGGAAAGGAGATGGACCGAAAGTGGACCCACCAATATTTATGAACGCGGGTGTAAAATATTTGAAGTTTGGCCTTATGGTTTGGCTGCGGGTTTTCCCATGTAATCCTATGTATTCCGATTAAATGAATGGTCCTGGGTTTTTAAAGGAAAATCCAATAAAGTGTTATGGTCTAGTTTAAAGGCTTAAGGCTTTAATTTACACTTCTGAGAGGTTTGTGGGCCATAACCCACAAGCCTCAGGATCGAAATTTATAAAGAAAGGGGAAATTGCCTATACCCCAAAATCTCCTTTCATCACCTCTAGTATGTACATACCCAAATTTGAAAATTGCATGTTAATAAATAGTAGGGTATGAGCAGTGAACTTCCTTTGAAAATATGGTGTCAAAAATTGTTGAAGTATGGACTGATGCTACAAACAAATGGAGTGAAACCAATCTTCAATATATCCTTTACTTTCATGATTTCCCATAACCATCATATCATGAAGTTCTTTAGTTTTTAAAATGGCTTGTTGATGCAAGCTAGAAGAAGCCTCATTTTCTTTCATAACTTCTACATTTTTTGGATTTGAAACATTTCCAATCTCAATATAAGTTTTTTGCAATGGTTCATGTAAGATAGAATGGGTGGGAAGAGTAGGAAAATTTTGCAGTTCAACACTATAAGCATGTTGTACTGGTTTATTATGATGAAGGTGTGGAATGCGTTGAGCAGGAAATTGTGTAGGGCATGGAGCATTTTGATGATGTGGTTGATTGGGTTGTGTGGATGATTTCTTGATATGCAAGAAAGATGTTGTGGAAGAGCTAGTGAAGAATATGGATGGTGTGTTTATGCTACAAGATGAGGGAGAGTAGTTATGAAATCATAAGATGAACCGTGTCAAACTTGTAGACAAGATTGGTGGGGGTTATATTGAGATTGACATGGCTACCCTAACACATGAGTATTCCATAATGGATTATGCAAGTAAGAAAATGGAGAGGAATTGGATTGAACCATACATGTAGGTCATCATTTCCATGGTTTTGAACTTGTTCCATCTTCCCCATCTCTTTGATATGCTACTTCCATCCTAGATAAGGAAGAGTGAGTATCTATGGGATCCTCCTTTTAGCAATGAGGGAAAAACACTTCTTCAATTTCTTGATTTTTCTGAACCTACAAAACATCCAATTTTGAATTTAGAGAGCTAATAAAATCAAATTTTAAATGTTCAAATAAATCATTGATTTCAACTCCTATATCTCCTGTTCTTGTAGTAGATTTGGAAAAGAAAGAAGAAACTTCTCTAGAATTCTTACCAGCCTTAAAGATTCCTCTTGAATACCTTATGCATAATTCACAAACATCATCATATGATAACTGAAAAACATCACCTTTTCCCATTATATTTAAGAGTTCTAAAAACTCATCTTTGATTCCTTTGAGTATGAGTGTTTTTAAGATCTCTTTTTCCAAATACTTATGCTTTAATTTTTTAAGGTTGTATTGAATTCACTCTACATAGTCCTCCAAGATTTCATCTTCCCCTTGTATCATATTGAAAATATCTTCATCAACCTTGCAATAGTCTTGGTACTTCTTCAAGAACGCGTTCTTCATGTCCTCCCATGTTTGGATGCAATTCCCACCAAGGCTCATGAACCATCGGAGAGCTGCTCCTTTTAGAGTAAGAGGAAACACTTTCAACCTTTGATCATTAGTACAATAATCATATCCTCTACAAAGTACTTCAAACTCAAATAAAAATGTATCTAGGTCTTCGTTTGCCAAACCATGAAAATTTGGTGGAGAAGATGGGGGAATTATGTGCATTTGTGTCACTCCTAGATCTTTGATAGGGAATTCAAAAGTAGAAATGTGATCCATTCCTTACCATAATAGAAGATGTTCTTCATGTGTTTCTTTGAGGCTCCTCCTTCAAATGTCCCTATCGATTGGTTAGTGAAATGGGTGGTGCTTACATCACCACTTAAGTGAAATCATGAGATTTGTTTCTCAAAATTTCTACCTTTTTTTTTTCTTAGGCATTCACACAAAAATTCAAACATTTATTTCTACTTTAATTCCTACACAATTTTGTTGAAAAGTGGGCACAGGAGCAAGCACTTTACTTACTCGTATGCAAGTTCTTACCTTCCTTTTTTAATACCCAGTTCTTTCACAACAAACAAACATCAAATTTTTATTTCTACTTCAATTCCTACGCAATTGTGCTGAAACGTGGGTGAGGGAGCAAGCACTTTATATACTCGTACGCAATTTCTTACCTTATGTTTTAATACCCAATTCTTTCCTAGCAACAAATATCAAACATACATCACTTCTGCGAAATAGCAACACTCTCTTTGGCAACAACGCCAAAATGCTGAGTGCAAAAAGGAGTCTTTTAAAACTCCTAATTGTCTCACATTAATTATCAACCCGGGTAAGTCTTTTTGTTTCAAGAGTGTACACAATATATGCAAGCTATAAATCTAAAGAGTAATGATTTAAGAGAATCTATTAAATTCAATACAAGAGTAAATGGATGCAATCATAAATCTCAAGTTGTAACTTTTAAAGGAAATAATACATCTAAGCATCAAGACTTAATCTCAAGAAAAAACATAATCCAATCTTAAGAAATCAATTCAAATGGGAATAACATCAACTGACAGCATTGTAGCAGTAACTGATCTCTTTCAACTAGATCTACATTAATTGAGCAATTCGAATGGGAATAAAATCAACCAAGAGCATTGTAGCAGTAACTTAGCTCTTTCAGCTGGATCTATGCTAATTACACTATCTTAATTAACGAGAAACAATTCATTAACTGATAACTAATTCAATCCATGGTATGCATAAATGAAATCAATTAATAGAGTTGCAAATTATTGGAATGAATATACGAAATCAGAATTAAGGAAAGTAAACCAATTGCAAAGATATAAAACATAATAAACTCGTAGGAAATGGAAAAGTATAAAACAAGGAACAACAGCAAGATCCACTAGAGATCGGGCCCTAGCCACCAGCGGATATTGCTTAGCTACTTCAGAATGTCCGAATGAACAACAACACAAGTTATATATTATTCATCAAATCCAAATGTCATTTACAGCATGATGTGTCCTTCAGAATAACATTTTGTATATTGAAATCACAATTGAGGTCCCAAGCGAAAAGTTAAATCTCTCCATTATATCTCCTCCTCCTATCATATCCTATTATCCCCCATTATCATCCCCTCTCTTTGATTTTTGTTTTCTTTTAAATACACAAAGAGCAAAGAGAAATTACAACAGAGATGATTACAAAATGATTCCCATTAAAAAATTGGATTGTTCCAAACAAATTGATCAGCAAGATCATATCTAAAATATCTCTCCATCAACATTCAACAAGAACAGGTCGAATTTGGTATTGCAACTAAAATAATTTGGAAAATGGCTGCAACAGCAAATCTAAGAAAAATCATCTTCGGAGAAATTTTCATTTCTCTTAATATAGACCAAACTTGGGAAATTTTCTTAATATAAAGCTAATTCAGTTCATTCTGAACAAAACCCATGTTTCGGATTTTCTATATTCTTATTCATTTTCCCAAAAAGTTCAATGATAAATTGTCACTTCTTATTCCAACGAATTTCTGAGTTGGAATATTTAATAATGAGTTGGAGATCAAATTTGCAATCTGGAAAAGTTCTTGGAGGCTAAAATGGTGAGTAATGTTTCAACAAATTCATTAAACCATCATTTGTAAAATCATGCATAATAATCATTAATTTATTAAAAATAAAGGAGAAGAAATAATATTTATCCATAAGAGCATAAATAATTATAAAATGGAATTCTATGATAAAGTATGATAAATGACGTGATAAAGAATGGTAGAAATAGATGAAATAGGCGTTAAAGAGTGATAATAATAATGACAAACTAGCGGCCCAACACTTTGAAGAGCGGGAAAGTGTTATAGCTAGGTTGTAACAAATGAGAGGATTTATTAATGAGAAGGCTTTGTTCCCATTGATTTCCAACATGACATTAATTCAAAGATATATAAGATTAAGACCTCAAATTTGCATATGGATACATATGGCCTCAAATTTTTGCACAAGACAACCATCCCATAAACTCAAACCACAGGAAAAGACATAAATAGTTAAAACACAATTATTTCATGTGTAATGCATCTATAATGTACCTACTTGAATTTTTTTCATTATTATCTGACAATGAAATGGTTCCTCTATGATTTCTAGCTTCAAGAATATATAGTTGATAGAGAAGACTACATCAATATTTAGGTATTGCCTTTTTGGTGATAACTTTGTATATATGTTAATGAACATATTTTTTTATCTACATGTGTAGTTCATATAGTTTAAAAGAATAGCTCATGGCTATGTGAAGACATGATTGTTTATACATGCAATGGAAAAAGAACATGATAAATTCATGCGGTGACATCATGACGTGATTATTAATTTTTGTCATATATTGTGGTGTTTTACAATATGTGTGAAGGCTCTACCTTCCTTGTGACATTTTCATGTTTTCTATCTTCAACATTGTATCAACACATAATTTTCTAATACTAACTTCAACATGGTATCAAAGCATTTTTTGCTAACAATAATCAGTTGTAGAATTTTCTCTACAAATCAGCTAGCTCATTGATATCATGTAGAAATTTCACCTGCAAATCCAACTTATATATGCAATGTACTAAAGCATAATACTAGATCTACATCTACCATAAACTTAGCGGAAGCTTAATTGAACATGAGCAACATCAAACATGAACACATATAACTAATAAGAAGGAATCAATCACACATAAAACAGAAGAATTTATCTGGAAAAAGCACTAGCCTATAACCCCATCTCTGTATTATCAATCAAGTGGAAATCCTCAACAACATACAAAACGAATCAGCTCAAAAGCCATCCTGCTCTCTCTATACTCTGATGATGTAGCTCATGGACTATCTAGGCCTATATATATAGGCTACACAAGTACTCCAAGCTCCTATTCCCTTGCGCAGTTTTGATTGGGGTCCAATGTCATAACATGTGTGAATTGGCCAAATCATACTTGTTGTCACCTCAGGTCCAACTACGCAGTACTAGAAGGAATAATATTCCTTCCTCATGCAAGGAATATTCACTAGGAATATCCTAGCAACTGATAGTACACTATCCCTCATTTGATCTCAACTGGGTCTCTGTCTAAACTACCATGCATCAGTTATCCATGAGCAAATACTCAGTTATCTGAAAATACTAGGTGTCACATGCATGCAAGCATCAACAAACTGAATCTCATTAATTTAACAAATTGTTAAATTAATCTAATGGGACTTGACTAAGTTAAACTAAGTCAACCAATCCTCTCAATATAGAACTCATCCTTAATTCCTCAATTAGTGGAGCAAATCAAGGACACATTTCCTAATTAGTGGAGAAAATATTGCATGTTCTCACAAAGACTTCAAGTTCATAATTCCTTAACTACTTAACTCAAACTAAATCAATTAATTGATATTCAAACTGATGGTAAGACCAAATTTGAATTTTACTTCCTATTTTAGATCAGTGACTGCCTAAAAATAGGAATCCACACTGCATGCTAAAAATATAACTTCTATTTTTAGACTTCCATTTTTCATTCCCTGTTGCCCAATCTAGCATTGATGCCCAAACTGCTATTTTTAGCACTTCTATTTTTAGCAATTTCTTGTTTCCATTTTCAACACTCCCTCTCAACAAGAAAGGCTTCCTCTCGAACCTGATTTTTTACCTCTGGAATGTTCTGCATTCAACACTTCTACCAAGTGTGGTTGCTCCAACAACTCTCAGAACAAAAAAAACTCCCAAATGACCTCTTTGTTGGGCTAGAAACATACTCTGATGCTGAAGCTCTACCTGCTTCTGACAAGTGCTTCCTCTCTGACCTCTGTGCTACTGCAACATCTCCATGCGTATTTCACCATTGTACCCTTCTTTGTGCTACCCTACACTGTGCAACACACTTGTGCCTCTCGCATTGTTGCTGCCTGTATGCTCTGCGCTATCCTGGGATTCCCTGCACTGTAGCTCTCTCTGTTGCTCCATCCGCATCTGTCTCTACCCAATCAGTCTGTTCCTGCTAATCCACATCGTCCCACCTCCTACTTGGAGGTATGGCTGCATGTGATCGCTTAGCCCACTTAGCTCGAAGTTTCCCCCTACTGGAGGTCTCTGCATGAGTAGATGTCTCTACTCGACCTCCTCTCAGCTTCTCTAGCCGTGGCTACTCCATAACCTCCTGAAGTTGTTGCACCAATCATGGCTCCTCCATAATCGTCTGAGACTTCTTCTGGCACTACATGTTGAGAGGTAATATACTCTCCCTCTCAACCACCAAGTGTTCATCAGTTGCCTTGCTGCTCAAGGCTTTGCATGCATCTTGAACCTCAAGAGCATACAAGTTCTTGACCCATGAACCAATCTGCTTCACCTATCTAGTGATGATGTGTCTAAGGAAAACCTTTCCCTTACTGAAGACTACATCATAGCCTCTATCTTCCAGCATCACTATCGACACCAAGTTTCTCTTCAGTGCTGGTACATACTTGACATCGGTCAAGGTAAGGCAAGCTCCATGCTCCCTTTGAAAAATAACCATGCCTACACCTGAGACACTATACTTTTCATCATTACCCATTTCTATGAGTATCTAGAGATCTTTCTCCTCCAAATTACTGAACAAACTCTTGTCACCGGTAATGTGGAAAGAAGCTCCACTGTCAAGAAACCAACCACTTCCCACCATGGATGAAACCATGCATGCGAAGAGTATGAAATCCAACTTGAACTATGAAGCAAGTGCCTCACCTTCAGATCCTTTCCTAGATCCCTTCTTGGATTTCCTCAGTGGACAATTGTAACAAAATGGCCCACTTCATGACAACGAAAGCATCGCACTTTCGATTTGTCAAACTTCTTCCCACCATGGAAAGAACTGGACTTGGAAAAAGAAATATTCTCCTTCCCCTTCTTTTCCTTACTCGCTAAGGCACAGTTCTCTTCATCCTCCATGGATGAAGAACCTTCTCTGGTGCTTCTTCTTATCTCCTCCTGCATCAAATCCGATGAAAGTCATTCCCATTCTAGCAATTTCTCTCTTCCATTAACTGAGTCTTGGTAGCTATGCTAGCTCTTAGGAAGACCGAGGAGTGCAAGACTCACCATGTCATCATCAGAGATCAAGATCCCTACACTTCCAAGCTCATCCCTGCATGAGGTGAGCTTGTTCAGATACACAGAGATCGTGTCCCCACTTTCACACTTGATCTTTCGAAGTTTGTTCTTCAGTGCCAGCTTCCTCTTATCACTGTTATTCTGACAAAGATCTTTCAATGTTTTCCACATCGAAAATGGAGTCTCCTCCCCATAGAGGCTCGAGACAAGGTGATCTCCAACTCCCTCCAGAAGGATTCTCCTTGCTCTAGCCACACACTTCTTCCATTCTGCCAGTTGAGTAGCATCAATCGGCTTCAGGACTTCTTGATCAATGAATTTCTTAAGGCCATTATCTTCTAATACTGCCTCCATGTGATCCTTCTAGGCTATATAATTCAAACTTCCATCAAGGTCATATTCGAGTCTCAAACCATAGAACGCCATCGGTGAAAAATATGTGATAAGAACTCAATTCAATATTCATAAACCACAAACTTCAACTTCTCCCTTCTTTTATACTATTCTTCCTTGATCACCTGTGCTCTGATACCATGTAGAATTTTCTCTACAAATCAACTAGCTCACTAATATCATGTAGAAATTTCACCTGCAGATCCAACTTATATATGCAATGTATTAAAGCATAATACTAGATCTACATCTACCATAAACTTAGCAGAAGCTTAATTGAACATGAGCAACATCAAGCATGAACACATATAACTAATAAAAAGGAATCAATCACACATAACACAGAAGAATTTATCCGGGAAAAGCTCCAGCCTAAAACCCCATCTCTGTATTATCAATCAAGTGGAAATCCTCAACGATATACAAAAAGAATTAGTTCAAAAGCTATCCTGCTCTCTCTGTACTCTGATGATGTAGCTCATGGACTATCTAGGCCTGTATATATAGGCTACACAAGTAATCCAAGCTCCTATTTCCTTATGCAGTTTTGATTGGGGTCCAATGTCATAACATGTGTGAATTGGCCAAATCATACCTGCTGTCACCTCAGGTCCAACTATGCAATACTAGAAGGAATAATATTCCTTCCTCATGCAAGTAATATTCACTAGGAATATCCTAGCAACTGATAGGACATTTTCCCTCTTCTGATCTCAACTGGGTCTCTGTCTGAACTTCCATGCATCAATTATTCATGAGTGAAAACTCAGTTATCTGAAAATACCAGGTGTCACATGCATGCAAGCATCAACAAACCGAATCTCATTAATTTAACAACTTGTTAAATTAATCTAACTGGACTTGACTAAGTTAAAATAAGTCAACCGATCCTCTCAATATAGAACTCATCCTTAATTCCTCAATCAGTGGAGCAAATCAAGGACACCTTCCCCAATCAGTGGAGAAAATATTGCATGTTCTCACAAAGACTTCAAGTTCATAATTCCTTAACTAATTAACTCAAACTGAATTAATTAATTGATATTCAAACTGCTGGTAAGACCAAATTCGAATTTTACTTCCTATTTTAGACCAAGGATTGCCTAAAAATAGGAATCCACACTACACTACTAAAAATAGAACTTCTATTTTTAGTACTTCCATTTTTCATTCCCTGTTGCCCATTCCAACGTTGATGCCCAAACTGCTATTTTTAGCACTTCTATTTTTAGCAAGTTCTTGTTGCCATTTTCAACATAAATGAGACGTTAAAAATAAAATCCAAGCTTAACATGGCAGATAAAATTGTTCTAGAGAAGGTTCAAAGGAAAATCCTAGACAACCTCTTTTTTTTGGCCTATTGAAACCATAGGTTTAGTGGAAAGACTAGATATAGAATGAAGTACAAGTTGGCTAATGGTTATAAATGGTTTTCAAGCAAGCCCAAACTTTAAAGCCAAGCTCAACAAAATCTAGAGTAACAATTGCAACAAGAAACCTTGGCCTTATTAGTTGAAATCTATTTGGAAAATGCATTTAGAAACAAAAACAACATATTTTCCTTGGTCCTTAATTCTTGGAGTTTTTCTTGTAGGGAAATACACAATACTTCCAAAACACTTGTTCTAGTATTTCAAATATGTTCAATCTCCCTTGAAATGGGAATACAAGCTATTGTTTTACCTTGAAGGTCACCTAGTTAGGAAATTCTCTCCCTTGGGTTGTGGATTTTCACACAACATAGGACTATATTAGAGTTAATATTTCATATCTTCTTTGGAAAATGAGAAATGAATGTATATTCACCATTGCATGGCAAAGCAAAGATTTTTCTTGGTGAAATGGAACTAATATGTTCCCATTTACCTCTACAAATCGAGGTGCAACTTGTTTTGATTTGTTAAGTTTTTTCCTTTCAACTATAGCTTAGGGTGATTTTTTTCACAGCTCTTTTTTCAAAGTGCACATAATATCCTTTGTATATTAAAATATGTATTAAATATTTTATCAAAAAACATATGTACCCATCAATGTTCATAGAGGATCAAAACATTGTTGACTTTCATATCATGGTAAGTAGATTCTGAACTTCAAAGTTCAAAAATCAAAACCTAAACACTAGGAAAATTAAACTGATAAGTCTTATCAAAATGTTAAATTCTAAATACTAGATTCTATAAACACATCACATTGGAAATATGACAACAAGTACAAAAATATGAACTCTCAATCTCACATTCATATCATATTAACTTATAGCTCAAAACTTGAACTCTCTAATCAACATCTATGAAATTACAACCAATGCAATCCATCCTTGTGGTGCACCTAGGTTAAAAGGCTAAGCCCTAACACTAATATCTCTTAGAATAATTCACCTTCTGCATGAACTGCACTCTCTAGTTCTAAAAAACAACCAAATAAAAGAAACAACTAAATATGGAAATATATTAAGCCTAGTGCAAGCATACCACCTCTACCTGTACATAAATAGAGATTTCACATATCACAATTATAACAATTTGGAGAGAACTTTTAACTTAAGAAAGAATATTTAAAAGAGTGGAAAATTATGAAACTAGGGAGGGGGTCAAGAATTGGGTTCAACCTAAAGCGAGGTCAATTTTGGTGGGACTATTAATAAATTGAAAGTGAAAAAATAATAAAGTCCACATGTTTTTAATAAAAGCAATAAAAAATTATAGAACTCGGTATATTACTTACAAGTCATGGTTGCAACCTTCAACATTTTCAATTACGTGCTTTCACTTTCTACACCACTTCCACATGTTGTTCTTTTCAAGTACACCTTGAGATCTCCTTCGGCAATTGTTCTACTAATTCAACCAATAGTTAAAGAATCAACAAAATAATAAAATAAATTAACTAACTTTTTTATGACTAAATAAAAATTGAAAAGATTTGAGTGTCTGAATACCTACATGAGCTCCTCTTGGTTTCAAGAATAATTTATTGGAATAGTCTAATCTCAGAGCAAACCTCCCTCGATTTCATAGAGTAGTAGTCAATTTAACATTGACTTGTTGTTGCTTTATTGGATTGAGGGAATTTTGTTCCAAGATTATCTAAATCCTAATTTATTCTCTACTGAATAGGACCAACCACGTGAAGGTGGAAACTCTTATGGCCCCTCCCCCCTTCACATCATTCTCAATTCCCTAGTACCCAATCTATCTACTAGAAAATAGTTGAAAACAACACATTAAGATTTGTGCATGGACACTAGCAAAACAAAAAAATAATAAAGACACGTGTGGTTTTGTACATAAATAAACATATAGAAATAATTCGTTAACATAAAACGTTCATGATGTTTCTAATTATATAACTAGTACACTATTTTTTTTGGTTTTTTTTTAAATGTATTGAGAAAGGAGACCATTAGTTCCTTCTTCCCCTTTAGTCTTTATGGCCTATGCAAGTTGTCTTCTTGATGACCTGGTCATGTGCTCACGATGTCAAGGTTGTTGCAAGAGAGGAGGATGATCAGCTACAACAAAAAATAAATGTTAAATTGATATTTTTTGTTATTATTATTACAAGTATTCCATTAATTAAAAAAAGAATTAGAGTGTTCTTTACCTACTTGAGTAGTGAAGACGAGAGGAGTAGTTTCAAATGTGTCCATATGTTCCTCTTCTTGTCTAGCCTCATCCTCTACTTACTATGGAGTTGAAACAGGAATGATTATAATTGATACACCATTTGCAATTAAATATTTTTAATTGTAATCCTCTTTCTACATGAAGAAAAGGTGAGGCTACCCAATGATTCAAAGGAAATATCAATGAAGTAGCTCATTAATAATAAAAAATACTTTGCAATATAATTTTTTACTCGGTGCACTAATCAACACCATTGGAATGGCTACCACGTGCTCCTCTTATGGTAGGGGATCCTCATGTGCGAATGCTCTGCCACTGAAAGAACAAAATTTATAAGTACACAATCGTAAATGAATAAGTAAACAAAAAAATTGAAGTACCAAATTTATAAGTACAAAAGTATTAAGTATATGATTAATATGTTGGCATTATGGCTAAAGTGTTGTACTTGATGGCAACACCCATGGCATGGCTCTCAATATGATGAGAATTATAAAAAAAAAAAA
>APFE031176055.1:198443-219035 GCA_000404065.3 Pinus taeda
CATTCATGGTGTCTGGTGGATTATGTTTCTTCTTTGCAGATCTGGTTCATATTCAGGGGGAGCATGTTCTTAGGGGGATCATAACCCTTTGCCCTTGATGTCAAAGGGGGAGAATGTTGCTGAAGTTTTTGAGGTTGCCATCAAGTCCAAAGCGGGATATTGTTGGCATTATGTTTCTGGGATGGTTATATGTTATAGATATTGTACTTGATGGCAACACCCATGGCATGGCTCTCAATATGATGAGAATTAGAAAAAAAAAAAGAAGTTTATTTCATGTGGGAAAACTTACCTTTGGTCCATGGTAGTTAGTCCTTGGAATTTGAACCTATGGAGAAAAGTTTATTTCATGTGGGAAAACTTACCTTTGATCCATGGTAGTTAGTCCTTGGAATTTGAACCTATGGTTTTTGGACCATGGTATCTCGATAGTCGTGTTGATCCCTAGTATTGAGTTGATGGTAATGGTTTGTTATGGTTTTCGCCAATGGTATTGTTTTATTTTATTATTATTATTGAGCCCCATGATCCATGATTTGAGGAAGAGCTTGCCTATATAAAGCAAAGGAGATCATTTGGCTTAGGCATGCTTTTGGGTTGAATATCTTAAGATCTGATATATTGGGTTATTGTTTCAAAAGCTCGATCTATATGAAAGTGAAGTGTAAAGCGAATCTGTGAAGGGTGATCTCTCGAGCGTTGCAGCTGCGGAAGTGCGGAGGCGCCGCAGGAGACACTGCAGGAGGCGCCGCAAGAGGCGCCGTAGGAGTCGCCGCAGGAGGCGCCGCAGGAGGCACCGCAGGAGGCACCGTAGGAGTCGCCACAGGAAGTCGCCGCAGGAGTCGCCGCAGGAGGTTCCGCAGGAAGTCGCCGCAGGAGTCGCTGCAAGAGGCGCAGTGGTATAGTAGCCGCAGGGTCGTGACCCGCTGTAGCGCTCGCAGAAGTTGATGCCAAAAGCGCCGCAGGATTAGCGCCGCAGGAGTCGCCGCGTGCAGATGGCCGCACGTAGGAGAGCGCAATGCTAGAGAGACGCCGCAGGCGCAGGAGTCCACCGGGGAGGCGCCGCAGGAGGGCACCACCAGGCAGACGCGCAGAGCGCGCCGCAGGAGATCTGTTACGTCTAGGTGGACTTACTTGTGTACTTTGATGCATTCATTTGATATTTGTATGGCATACCTAGTTGAAAATTATGAACTCAGTTGGTCCTTAAGAAAGAGAGTAGGGGTGCTAGCTCCATTCTAGAGAGACTGGAAAACGGAAGAGAGTTGTAGCTCTCTGCAGGTTGCAGCCTGCGTACTGGTAAAGGACTGCACCAGTACAAGACCATTGTAAAAGGAGTTTCTAATTTGAAAGAAGATAGAGACATATTGCAGCAGGTGGTTTTCACCCACATTGGGTTTCCACCTTATATCTGGTGTTCTTTGATGTGACTGCCTGTTTTTCTTGTTCATGCTCATTGTTTTATGGTACTGATATGCAAAAATAATTCAAAGTATAAATAAGGAAGAATTGTTAAAAGGACTAGATAATACTGATTCACCCCCCCTCTCAGTATTATTTTCAACAGATGGATTGGCATGGCCTTGGCCTTGTTGGAGCATTTGAGCGAAGTAGGATAAAGTCAAAATTTGACTTCTTTTGACTAGGCTTGACCAACTTTCCTTTTGGTACCAACCTATTCTTGTTGCCTATAGATGTTGGAGAGTACATGCATGCATGGAGCAAGGATTTTTAGTTTTTTCTCTTTTTTTCTTTTTTCTAGGCCTATTAGCCGCCTCAATGAGGTTTTCAACTAGTAGGTCTGCCTAGGCACCTCAAAGAAGGTTTACACCTAGGATCTTTTTCTCTTTTTTCTTCTTTCCAAACCATTGACCGCCTCATGGAGGTTTTTAGTCAATGAGCCAATCTGAGGTGCCTACAAGGAGTTTTTTACCTTAGATTTTTATTTTTTCTCTTATTTTTCAATTTTTTCCCCTACCCTACTTGAGAAGCAAAATCACTTTCAAGTATAAAAACACTTCCAATGGAGCCATGTGCACATCAAGATGATAGACAGAATGATGTGGAGGCTTGAAATGTATGCTTTGACATGTACCTGGATTTTAGAGACCAAATGATTTGACGTTGAAGGGATCAAACATAGTTGAGGAAGAGAGTGATGTTGCAACTTAGTGACTCTCTGGAACCATATTTCAATATAGTTGTGATTTCCTTGGTCCTTTTTCTTATCTGGATCATTCTTCATGTCTTCTTCAACCATGACTTTCACATCTTCCTCTTTTTGCTGATTTTTCTCTTGAATACATGGAGGATTTGATGGTAACCATGAGGGAGCTCTCTCAATCTCTGATTTTGATGTCTTCTCCCCATCAAGTGCAGCCCATGGTTCTTTGATCTTCTCTTTTGAATATTCTTCTTCTAGAGGTTGTCCTTCAATGATATCATTATAATCTCTTTTCTGCAATACTCTTCCTGAGCTATGGTGAATACCATTGAATTCAAGAGAAGTTGTTTGGAAGATTTATACCTCAACATTGTAAATGGGTTGAGCTACTTCAATGTGTGGGTTTGGAAATTGTGGTACAGGCAGGTTATTGGGAGTGTATATTTGAGATGAATACAAATGGGGTTCTGGTTGGGAAGGTGGTGGAGGCAGAAGAGCAAGAAGAGAGTTATATTAGGGCATCCACCCCCGATGAGATGCATTCCACTGAGGTTGCAGCTGAGCATAGGATAGAAATGAATGGGTGGTTGTTTGGGCATGATATTGAGATGTGAAGGACCATGTAGGAGGTGTGGACAAGGAAGGATGAGTAGGGGGGACCTAAGAAGGTATGGAGGTGACTTGGTTGGGGTTGTAGTATGCCTAAGATGTCCCTTGCATCCCCTACTGGTATGGTCTAGGTCCATGCGGCCTCCTTTGGTTTATGTAATAGATCTGTTCGGTGGCTCCTTTGGCCCCTTGGTATACATCTTTAAGTTTGGGCAAGGAAGGGCACTTATCTATGGAATGATCTTCTTCACAGACTGAATAAACCTCTATAGAGTTCAATGGGAAATCATTCCTAGGATGCCTCCTAGTGCATCTAGGGAAAAAAATGGCCAAAGCCCTCTCTGCTTCCTCTTGTTTTCTTTTGATATGTAAGGTATCCATTTGCATGGCAAGAATCTGCAGTCTCTCACTCTTGAAGTCTTTCAACATGTTTCCAATTTCACCTTTAATGGATGAGTTGAAAGAAAAGGTACTGCCCCCAGCATTTATGTTTTCAGCCATTGGCTCCAGAGGAATGTTTTCTTCTTCTTCTTCTTCTTCCCCTATAGGTTCTTCAAATATGTATGGATGCTCACCTAAGGGTTCTTCTTAATTGTAACCACCGAAGAAGAGACAAGGTTGGCTGTGTGAAGCTGTGGGGGTGTTGGGCAAGAATTTTCCTAAGTTATCTCTATTCCTACGAGGCATGAAAGGAAATCTTTTTTGGTTGTTTTTTGTTTCTTTTTTCCCCACACTGATAGTACCTGCAAAACTAAAATTGATTGAAAAAAACAAATTGCAACTAACTAAAATGAACTTGCTGAAATGGAAATTTGCAGAATTGAAAAGGAAAGCAAGGAAATGCAGAACTTGAAAGGAAAAGAAATGACTAGTCTACGTTTGCGGAAATAAACTATTAGCAGAATGTTGCAATAGGAAATAGAAGAAAGCAGTAATTACATAATACTCTAATGCTTTCCTGGCAGCGGCACCAAAAATTTGTGAGAACCAGTATTGCAGCAATAATGCTCCAACTCCTGGGCTGCCTACTTTACTTTTATCAACCCCGGTAGTTTGTAACAAACTTGGAAGCGTCGGTGCTGTAGGCACAAGAACTAGTTCTCACTACAAGTTGTCACTTGGTCAGCTGGCACGAGATCACTAGGAGCTCAAGCCAACTTCTATGGATTCCAGAAGAAGCTCTATATGTGATGGGAGGAATGAAAGATTGCTCTACAGATGTTATTCTAACTGCAGAAAGGAGAAAGGCTGAAATGTAAAGCAAACCTAGTAAATCCTAATTAACTAACTAATTCTACTTTTGCAAAAAGCACTATGAAAACCATGAAAGGAATGCCATTACCTACTCAAGGAATTAAAAAACATCTAACTATGCTATTTCTAGAAGTAAATAAGCAAAAAACATATTTTTGGATTTTTATGTATTTTTATGTGAAATTGGCATGCATGTAACTTATTGTGTGTGAGTGTGGCAGCAAATGGATGGCATTGGAGGGTGGTTTTGGCACTTAAGAGGATGTAGGGTGGTGTAGATGGGTCCTAGGAGGTCTCAAGTGGCCTTCTGGAGGCTTTCCCTACACTCGGCCTTCAAAAGAAAGCCTATAGGAAAATCTATAGGAGGGCACAAGAAATCTACTGGAGGAAAAACGACGTTCTACGGGAGGCCTACAGGAGGAGGCCGAGAGTATTTTTCACTGCTTTGAGGGTGTGAGAGTGGGTGAAAAAGGTGGAGGAAGGTTGGAGTGAGGTGTTAGGGTGCCTATGGTCTACCATGAACTACCAAGAGAGAGAAAGATGATTGGATTTGCTCAAGGAGAAAGGAAGAAGTCCTAGGAAAAATGCAAGAAACTAAGGCAAAATTGAGGTGAGATTTGAGAGACCAATAGGGCATGGATTATATGGAGGGTGTGATTGTTGATAAGTTGGGCTACTGCTGAAATAGATTTGTTGCATAGAGACTGACAGTCAACCAAGGAAATCAAGCAACAAGTGAAATGAATGTATTGAGGAAAAACGGAGTTTTGCATAAAAAGTGTCTAAACTATGATCTATGAAAGGAAATGCTGAGAACTAGTGTAGGAAAGGAAAGCATGAAAGAAGGCTATTGAAAATTAGGAATTAATCATGATGACGAAGACCTAAAGCGAAACAAGACTAGACTGTTAACCTTCTAAAAAGATGCAAACACTAGAAGTCCTATGAAGGAGTAAAATCTATGTTTTTGGGGCAGCAAGAGGGTCTTTGCCTCAAATCATGGTCCCAAAAGGAGGAAGAGAGGCCAAGGCACTGTTGCTAGTATTTTGAATCTGTTTTGATCACTGTTTAACCTACTACGGAAAGCACAAATGGAAGAAAACCACTAAATCATCAAAAGAAACCTATTCTTAACCATAAAAGAAATACATATAACAACAAATTAATCTACAAACTAAAACAAAGCATACAAATAAAAGTAAAGAGGAGCTCTACTTGGATTGGGCCCTAACCCAAGAGCTTCAGCCCTCTGAGGTAAATCAATGCTAGCTGAAAAAGGATTCCATCTTTATTCTCAAAACAATAACAAGATTACATGAAACTGTCACCAAAAAATGAGCTCGAAATTGAGCAAAGTTTACATAAGAAAAAATCCAACAAAAATCCAACCCTTGTGAGGCCCTTGGACTCTCTACTTATACAAATTAAGCTATCAAAAACTTCCTTAAAATCAAAGAGGCTTGGCTCCCAAAACTTGAGATAATCATTAGTCATCCTGCACTTGCTCGGTTGTATGATTCAGCTGCTTATACTCCGAGCTGAATGAAGGGGAATTCGAAATGACGAGTAATAAAGGAGGGGGATTCCCTCCTATATGTCCTCTCCTATGTCCACTTGAAGTTATTGCTGCCATTTTCCCACTAGATCGTTGACTTTGACTTCGAAAATCATCAATAATCTGCATTAAATACACATTAGACCACATGGCACAATAACTAACTCAACTCACTCTATAAGCATAAATATAATAAAAAAATCATGTAATAAGCTAAGAGAATGGTTGGTTTGACCAGGTTAGGATGTAAAATGAGCCCATATAATTACTCATTTATGAGGCTCATCAGTCTGCCTATAAAACAAATTGAATCTCATTATTATCTCCAATCTGCAACAAAAAAACCTGACTCAAACATGTCACAAATCTCTATTGTTGTTCATCTACAGGAATCGGAAGGAAACCCTGGATTAGGTCTTGAACCTATTTCTATCAAGAAAAATCATATCCAAAATATGGATTCTAAGACTAATGGGGGATCGAAAAAACTAGATTCCAATCAAAGGAGGAAAAAAGAAAGCAAATATAAGAAGCTCACTCTTTCTTGCAACATTGAGACTGAACTAAACACTTAGTTATAGTAAGCCCTAGAGGAGACCCTATATCCATAATTTGACATAAGGCCTTCCAATGGTTCAAATGAAGAAAGGTATGACTTACTTTACCAAGACATTAGAGAAGCATATCTTGTACCATAGTTTTCTCCATGAGGCTAATGTTATTAAATTTGAGGGGACTAGGATCAAGCAACACAAGAAGATACGTAAAATATCATATAAAATCTAAATTCTTATCTATCATCTTGCTCTAGGAAACAATGATTACCAAGGAGAAAGCCCTCGAGATACCGCTCAAGGTTTTTACTTTGTGGCACGACTATGCTGCAAACTCTCTTGCAAATTCAGGTGGTCTTTCTACAATCTAGGATCCATCATATTTTTCTTTTTATGCATTCGGATTCCATGCTAGTTTTTTTTCATAGGTTACTGACGGGGACGGAGAAGCATATTTTTTATATTAAATATATGCTCCCCATATAATAACCATACGTATTTTTGGGAATTGGTATATTCATCTGGAATCCTGGATATCCATCCACTGATTGTCGTTGGGAATTTAAACTTTACATTGGAAGCGTTAGTGTTGGGGTCACAAGGTTAAATTTGATCCACTATATGCATTCCTCACTAATCTTCTTAAATGCAAGGCACTTAGAGGCATTTCTCCCGATCCACTATTCCCAACCTAGCGTAATGGTCGATCGGGGGAGGAGGGCATAGCAAAAGATAATCGATATATCCTTGGTGGATTTCTTCCTGTGCCACATAATGAAACAAATCAAATCATGGATTTTGTTCTCCGGCATCTTTGACCATGATGCCATCATACTTGAATGGCAAGGTGACCTATAGGAAATTAATATAGCTTTTAAATTTAATCATAGGTGGGCCAATGAGCCAAGCTTCCAGGAATTGGTTCTTCATTCTTGGACCATGCCGATCAATCCAAAAATTGTCAATCCTATAGAGGTAATCATGGAAAAGATCAAGTGACTGAAATAGGAAGTTAGAACATGGATACAAAACCATAGGAAACCACTTAGACATGAGCTTCTTACAATTGAAAATGAAATTTCTCTGTTGATGGATCTGATTGCCCCTGGTCATTTTTCTTAACACCAACAAATGGTCATCTTGGATATAGTGATTAGGAAGGATAAAATTCTTAAACTACAAGAAGATGAATGGTGCTAGAAAATTCGATTAGCTTGGATCAATGGTCGTGATCGGAACACTAAATTTTTTATAGGGATGCATCCAAAATGAAACAATTAAACTCTATATGGGCCATTAAAGATGAAGCGGGGCACATTCACACATTGGTCAGGAAATAAAAGAAGAGGCATTTCGTTTTTTCATAAATAAATTCATGGAAAGGGAGGGAGACTTCATGATTGAAAAAATGAAAATGTTCAAACTGTTTCCAGTGATGGTCAATGATGAGGATACAAATGTGATGGATGCACAGATCTCTAAAGAGGAGTTGCTTCAAATTCTTAAGGACATGGCAAAAAATAAGTCTTGGGCCTCACGATTGGCCTATAAAATTCTTCCTTCATTTTTTCAGGCTGATGGGATCTAAGTTGGTTAACATGGTAGAGGATGTAATATGTTTTAGATATATCCCAGGTGCAATTAATTATACCTTTCTTACACTAATTCCCAAGAAACAAAAATATTTGTCTCTCTCAAACTATAGGCCAATTTCCTTGTGTAATTTGGTATAACATGATGTCCAAGCTCATTGCTAACTATGTTAAAAATATTATTTCCCTTCATATTCTCTTGGATCAATTTGGTTTCTTATCCAATAGAAGGATTTAGGATCATGGGGGGGGGGGGGAGGGGTGGTAGGGGAGTTCACTGTGGAATCAACACCATACCACATGCATTCATATTGGGGGATATATATTGAGGAAAAAATCACATAATATATTTGGGTATATATAGGGGGTAAAGTGTTTTTATATTGGTAGGTATAAAAAACTAGCTCAATGTTAATGAAAAATATAAAGGCGTATAAAAAGAATTCAGGAAAAAAATGGATACCTACAATATCTCGTGAAAATAGGAGATTTTAAATTGGGAAGGTGTATTGGGTTTGTATTGGTAGGGAGTTAAACACTGTGATTTTTAGAGGCATTTTCCAATATGTAGTCAAATTAAGGGTATTGTTTAATATGCCATGAACGCATGTGATATGCTAGAGGTTCATTGAGTGAAGTCCCCGTGTTCAAGATGTTGCTTCCATAGCTCAAGAATGTATTCATTCTGTCAAAACAAGGAAACTAAAATCTTGTCAATGAAAATTTACCTCAATCACACTTATGATTATGTGGATTGGGAGTTACTCACTATGATTCTATACAAAATTATTTTCAAGCACAAACATATACAATGGATTATGGCATGCACAACATCAACTCCTATGCCAGTTCTCTTCAATGGGGAGCTAACACAAATTTTCAAAATCCACAGGGTGTTGAGAAAAGGATGTGCATTGTCCCCATTGCTATTTATCCTTGTTATGGATGAATTTAGTAGAGGAATCAATGCCATGAAGGAGGTTGTTTCTATTAGAAGCTGTGGGATCTCTAGAAGTAGCCATCTATTTCTCCTAATGTTCATGGATGGTATCCTATGTGAAGGGGAAACAAAAATATCTGAATGGCAATCCTTCTATACGATATTTGAGAAATTTCACAAACCTTATAAGCTAAAAATCAATAAATATATGACTAAGTTAATTTATGATGAAGGGGACTCATTAGAGATCCTCAAAATCACCACATCATTTGGGATGAAAATTCTCACTTTGTTTGAGGGTTTCTAGTATAGTGGATGTTATTTAAAAACATGGAAATACAACAAACCATATTGGGAGTGGCTTGTCACGATATTTGAAAATATGTTGTACCGTTGGGAGAACAAATGGTTAATATTGGGAGGAAGGATCATTATGATTAAGGTGGCATTACAAGGCATTCTAGTAATTTGGATGCACCTATTTAATATCCCCCAAACAATCATCCAAAAAATCAACTCAATAGTTTCCAAATTCCTATGGCTAGGCTCCAATCCCATTTGAAAGATCCACCTCACTGATTTAAGCATGAAATCTACACCAATTATGAAGGGTAGATAGGGAATTGTTGACTTCAAGAGATTTAATCTTACACTATTGGCAATGCATCTTTGGAGGTTATTTGGTGAAAAGGGACTCTGACAAAGAATTATGCCTGCCAAATACATTTCCTATCATGGGCTGACATAATGGGTTGTTGTAAGGGCCCATCAAAGTCCTATGTATCATTCATGTGGTGAAGCGATAGGCAAGACATCCCATGGATTTGTTGTAACCTTCATCGGTCAGTTGGTGATGTTTAGAGGATCCAAATTGCGATGGACACCATTAAAGGTATGGATAGAAGTCATTTCCTCTCTGCTCCCATCATCAACATCTAGAATCAACAGGGTATTCACAATTTGGCCAACATTTTGAGGGGCTTCTGATTGCCACTCTCTGTTCTACTCTGGCCTCTTGCATCAAAAATCGGAATCCCATAATTATTGGAGGGTGAATGGGAAGGATACCACAACTTCCTTTGACGGGCTAAAATCTCTTTGTCACAACGACTAGGAAGATTTCTTTGGGTGGCCATATGTTCAATAGAAGGATATATGCCAATGAAGCAGATGATCATATCACCTCTAGTATTCAATCCCTTTCCGATGATATTTATTTGCACATCTATGGAGATGGGAAGTTCCTTTAAATATCTTATGTTTCACTTGGTTAATATTGAATAACAATATCTTAAATTGGGAAATATTGCTGAAGAAAGGCTTCATGGGTCTAATAAGATGCTTGCTCTACAGTTTTGACAGAGAGGATTGCAACCATATTTTTCTTACTCTGTGCCTTTATAACGTACATCTAGGTGTAGGTGTCCTCTCTCTTAGGGATCCATATTATTAGTGATAAGTCTCTATTCTCATTTGGATATATGCTCTTAAGAACACCAAGAAAAATCCTATAAGGTTGTTCCTCTATGTTTTTTGGGGAATTTGGTGCACTCCGAATGAATATATTTTCAAAGATATTTCTCTGGATTCCAAGTTGTCTTGTTTAGGAATTGTAGCTCATTTCCAAGATACTGGCCCATGTCTTGACAAGACCCCTCCCAACCAATTTCGCTTGTTGATCTGGAAGGCATCTTCCTGATTTGTTATTTTGATGGGGCCTCCTCTAGTGGGTGTTGTGATTGTGGTGTCTCTCTCCAAATTGAACCTTCCTTAGTCTTCCATTTTTGTTGGTTTGGAGGCAATGGGGGTAACTGCATGGCCAAAATGTTGGCTTTATGGGGTGCCCTACAAGTTTCCCTATGCCTCAACATTCAAATGATCCTGATTGTTCGGGACTCTCTCACCATGATCTATAGGATCCAAGGTAGGAATGATTCCCACCCTCACCCTGAGATGGTATTCCAGCTATGTATGAATCTAGTTTCTTGTCTCCCTCTCTTTGCAACTTATGTAGAGAACTCAAGAGTTAAAGGCCGCTTTCTCTAAGATCTCTTTCCAACATATTTACAAAGAACATAATTCTGATGCCAATGCTCTCTCAAAGCACACTCTGTCTCTTCTCCCCATGCATATGCATTTTAAGCAGGTTGTGGATGGTTTGATTAGAATCCAAGGCTCCTTTGAAATCTAATTAAGGACTCCTTGGGATATCTTTCTTGCATCCTACAGTTTTTTAATTCCTTAACGTCGCTTATTAGTGATATAGTACTTTTGTATACATTCTCGTTATTTTTGTAGTAACATGGGTTTTTGGCTATTTATGTCAACAACACATTCCTTTAGTTGTTGGATAGTAGACAAGAGTAAAGAAGAATAAAGATCATGTAAAACATGCTCTTTAATGATAGAATGTTCTATTTTTTTCTCCTGAAAAGTTATGCCCATATAATGGATCCAAGTTCTTTTTATATTGGTATATAAGAGAACACCCAAAATCTATCAAAATTGAAAATGCTTGCAAAACACTATTTTTTTACCATTTAGAAGGGAACAATTTATTTCGTAAACTGATGAATTTTACGTCAGTTGGGCTTGTTAGCATATGGATATTATTATATCAATATCTGTAAACAATAATACAATCAAAAGCTCCAATCTTGTACGCTTTCAACGAAGGAACTTCAGTTAACACCAAAATCCTCATCAACCACCAACAGTAGAAGATAGAGGGTAGAATACTAAAATTTTCCCTTTTATATTGGAATATTGGGAAACCCCTAAAATTAGTACTAAAAGTCAATTCAAAACTCGAACGTATGATGAGTACAAAAGATGGAAATTATATTTTTCTGATGTTGGAAACCTTTCTATAAGTTGACAAATCTACTGTTCTCAGATATCGAGATTTCAACAAATTTAAATTCATGAGCTTTATCAATTCTCACAATAGAGGATATGCCAAGGACTATTAAATTCCTATGAGCCAAGAGCTATAACCACACCACTTCACGAGAAAGCCATGGAATTGAGAAATACCTTACATCAAGATATTACTAAGTCTAGTGAAAAGTGTGCATTTGAACAAATCACCAATAAAATAATATCCTAATATGCCGATGGCCTTAAGCCCTTAGAGCTATATCCAATATATTTCATGAACAGGGGCTCCAATCAGAAAATGCCTTATATTGAGATGCCGAAACATATGAATACTTGTGTTTTAAAAAAATGAAGATAGGTTGATATTCCAAGGGCCTTAAACACTCTAATTCTACACTGAAGGACCCGTGTGAGTAGTGCGATGACTAGGTTCTTCCAACTACGAGAGTATCATAAATTCTATGAGTTGTGCTTTTTGATGAAACTTTGATATGGTGATATGCTAAGGGAACTTAGACCTTAGGTGCTACACGTTAGCACCATGTGACTACGGGTTACAATTGAAGTGAATATAACAATATATCAGTGAAATCAAATATCACACACTACAAAATGAGAAGTTGACGATGATTACTCTATTTGTTAACTGATGGAGGTAATCTGAAATAATGTGATTTGCAGGTTATTCAACATTATAAATATATTTTAGGTTTTTTAATAAAACATGAAATTACCTCGCAAGGACTTCTCTAATTGTTCACTTAGACTACAATTAGGTAATTGTTATCTCATGTTGTGAACATCTTCTTTCCCTAGCTTTTCATCTTATAATCGTAGATTTACCTTAAATAGTTTGCCTCCAACCACATTGGTAATTCAAATTGGTCACACTAATGCACTCAATTATTCTATAATTCTATTATTTATAGAAAATCATATCATACATATGTTTAGGTCGATTTATTTTATGTTTAATATGTGGTATTTCAGATCATAAGATGTATTGGTTATTGTAATTTTTAAATGAGTTATTTTCTTATAATGTTATTAGTTAATTAGATGGTTTTAGGCATGGTTGAGATATTCTCTTTACTAAATAGATTATATGACTAAAATATATGACCATTCCATTTTAAAATTGAATTTAATGTATCAATATATAATATTTTGAGATAATAATATATAAATAATATTTGTAATATTATTAATATTAACTATACCACCCACTTTATAAAGAATTTAAAAAAAAAATAATATATAAATATGCATGGCTGTGAAGATAATAATATAATAAGAATAATTCTTACATTCTAATGATAATAGTATAAAAAATAATAATTGTGTTTTTTAACGTCTACTGTGCATCACAGGTTTACAAGGGATTTATAATTCATGGTATAAAACATCCTTCCTAACCATGGAATGAGAACACCCATCACTATTTAGCTATATTTGAACATAGTACTAGCTATGGGATTTTCATGGCTATAAAGCAACCTTCTTAAACCATTAAAATGAAAACATATTTTTTTGTTTTTTTAGTATATACTGTGTCTTGATATCAGGTCAATTTGTAGTTTTATTAGTACTTATTAGTGGCATTTAAATTTTCAAAATTACTACTACATCTGTTTCATACCAACCTTTAACATCACTTAATTTATTTCCTCAAAATATTGAACAAAACACCCTATCACTGTCTGCTCACTACTCCTGTGAGCCAAATGAAAACATAATTTCCTTGTGAGTTATATTTGAATTTAGTGTCAGCTATGGTAATTTACTTGGGACTTTGAGTGAATCTTGCTACATTTCTGTCGCTAAACTAGGCCAGTTGTATAGTTTGGACCTCACCTCTATCATTTTAAAGGTTCTATTCCTTTTGAACATGTCATAGAAGATTCAAGCAGAGCAAGAGATGCCAGAGCTTATCATAGTTTCTTGAAAATGAAACGAGAAAAACACCAACAAAAAGTGGTGGGAAAGAGATCCAGGTTTGCATACCAAATCACTCCAATGACACCTATCATAGCATGCAACGTTCCTTTAATCGTATTATCTCTAATGGATAATTCTTTCGTTATTCTCTATATATTTTGGTGAAGCAGTCCTCCATTCATCAATTAAGCCTCCTACCCATGAACATGGATGAAGTGTTCACCCGAAACATTGGCCTATTCAAACAAAACACACAGGGTTCCAAAAATTATCAGCAACGCCTATCACAGTTTACAACACCTATTAGAATTTAGGTATCTGTGATGTGTCCACTATGTGAAAAACCATGTACCTTTCATGTTAAAATCCACTCAAAATAACTCGTAAAAATTCAGTAAATTAATAAATGAATAGCAACAAGACGACAATGAGGCGGGCATGAACAATGTTAATTGAATCCTTCTTGCACTCAACAATCTATATTTAGTAGATGAAAAGTAAAACATGAGTAGTTATTCTTTGAAATATTTCATTTCATTGACTTTACAAACTCAAATTGTAGTCATGACCATTATTCTAGGGTCTCTTTTCTCGTTTGATGTTGGGCCCCACCACCTTTGTCTGCAACATGTGAATCCCATTGAGGTTGCTTCCAAGAAGTTTCTACTCAGGATAGTTGGACTGGACGAGACAACCCCCGAGGTAGGGCTTCTGGTTCATTACTTGCGGCTGCAAATTCAATGAGAATGCCATGCCCGTTTCCCAAACAATACCAACTCAATCAATGCAAACTCCATTCTGATTGGAAAAATCTGAAGAAGCATAAAGAGAAGATGCATGTACCCCAAATCATATTGTGATAAAGACCGTCATTAGAGCATGAAAAACACGTTCTTCCCTGTCGTAAAATACAAACCCTTGTAGACCAAAATTAAACCCTCTCAGCTAAAGAATGTAATCCATCATCCAATGTGTTTTAGGATGGAATCCGATGAGCCTTAATATTGCGACAAGAATGCTTCAACTCCCAAGGCTACCAACTTTAATTATCAACCCGAGGTTTGTACAAAATTAAGAGTTATTGGCACTATATGTGTAGCATACATTGTATCCTTCCTTCACTTACCTGACGTGATGGACTGAATGTAATGAAATCAAATCCTAAACTAATTGCATAAATGTAAATGTTACTTCAAAAAGAACTTAATCCTAGGGAAGATTCTTGGTTGTTTTGACTTTGGGGGACAAGAAATTGGTTATAGATTTGTTTATAACCCAACATTCAGATTGCTTTGCTTTGCTTTCCTTTTTTGGTTGACTTATTTTGTTTTTCATGGTTTTTGAATGCCTCTTTGGCGATCTTGAAAGTCTTTCTTGACATTCTTTTGGTTTGCTAAAGTCCTTTATACTGTTGTTCAAATCAATCTATGCAAGTCTGTAGTCCTTTGTCATTTCAAGTTTTATTATATTAATGATGCGCATAACATGTGAATTTTGGGACTTTTTATGCTTCTTTTTTTTCTTGGAATTTTAGTAGTTTCAATGTTCTCAAAAACTTCTTTGGGTCCTTTAAAAAAGAAAAAGACAAAAACATCACTCTTTCCTTTCTTTTTCTTTTCAGTTTTTGTTTTTGGTTTCTTCACTATTTTTGAGCAATTGTGAAATTTTTTCGATTGGTTTTGCTTGGTTTAGAGGGAAGTTTTTCATTGAATTTGTGCCCTCCTTATAGTCAAGTTGGCCTATTGATCTTTTGAAGGAACAAATTTTCTTATTGTATGAGCATCCATAGAATCTTGCGCATTCATTATCGTTTGCATTAAGTTAGTTTGTGCTACAAGCATTCTAGTCTTTTTGTTAGATTTTGAGTGTGTGGAGCATGTTTTGCGAAAAATATTTTTTTTTCTTTTACAATTTTATTTATAGAACCTTGTATAAATCTCTTTTCACTGAAGAAAATTAGTTGAATTTGCATTTAGCTAAGTTTCTATTGATTTGTTCTATGTCAAAAACACCACAAGTTGCACTGTCATTTTACTTGTGACCTGAAGAACAACCTTTTAGAATCAAGGGCTTAATTAAAAAGAACTAGAACATTTTTTGATTTGTTATTAATTACATCAACAAATCTAGATCTGTAGGGTGTTGGAATAGGTGAGTGGAGAGTTAACTCTCCAAGGCCACTCAAACTCTTAAACATAGGTGTTGAATAATGAGCAATATCCAATGTCATTAGAAAGACTGGGAAATCTCCTTTCTATCGGGAGTCAAGCACAAGGGAGAGTGAAGACAAGGAAAGAGAGATACCTCCTATCCTACTTATTGGATCCCACCCCGAGACTGCTCCACCTGACTTTTGATACGAACTGGTGTCCATAGTTGTTATTCCTAGGGACCATATAGGTCGCTACAGAGGGGAATCCTGTGACACTTGAGGTAGGCATTGCATCATGTTCATTAGTACTTCTAGAGGGTACCCTTGCAAAGCTTAGGTACTTGCACCCAAAAAGGCTTTTGTCTAGGAGTCAATGTAATTGTTTCTGTTACCTTCGTTGTTAGTCTTGGGCAGTAATTATCCCAAACTATCTTTGGAAGGTCCCATACTTCACTTTATTGTATTTTGGTGTCTAGTCCTCATCACGTGGAATGGAAATACTTGGAAATTACTTCATTGGTTGCATCTTTAGGGACTTTATAGTGGAGTGCTCTTTTCTCTTTGTATTTATTTGGCTTTAGGTGGATTTGTCTTATCACTTTTGGACCTTAGATTTTGAGTGACTGAACAACCACTCCACTGGTCTTGAAAGACTTTTGATCTTTCTTTTGAATTCATGGAGTTGCCTCCTTAAGGGAAAAGGTTTGATTGTGCATCTCTCTTCCTTGCAAATTGATTTGTACAATCCTGTAAGGGAAGGATCTGCATATAAGTTGGGTATGGCCAATATTCCTATGGAGGTCAACCAAGGGAGCCTTTCAAAAGGGGATCCTTTTGCTTTTCTTTTCTTTGGAAACATTGGTAACCCCTGATGGCCACTTTGAATATTCCTGGATTAAATGTTGGGCTACTAGTTTGGTTGTGATCCACTTTGAATATTCCAAATTTTCTTGAACATTCTCAGATGAATGCTTTATTTCAAGGGCATCAAATGGGTGTTAATTGGTCATCTTCTTCAAAAGAGAAATCTAGGATTCCTCTTTTTCGTCCCTCTTGTAATAAGAGATATAAAAAAGAAGACAAAGAGGAAGAAGAAGAAGAAGAAGAAGAAGAAGAAGAAGAAGAATAGTTCTATACATGAATCATCACCAACCCTTTCAAATCATGTTGGAGATGAGATTTCAACCATTGCAAGTCACACTAGGGGCATAAGTCTAGTCACTGCAAGTCATACTAGCAATGGGTCATCTACCACTATGAGCAATATTTCTGTTGACTCACCTGCTTCTGTGAGTAGGGTTGGGGGCACAAGTCCTATCTCTCTTGGGAAAGAGTCACGAACCTCCACGAGTCATCTTGGGGACTCTCCACCATCCATTTCTAGTCATGTTGGCAGAATGGATGTTGATCATATACCTAGGCATAGAAGATTTAAAACTGATTTCCCTTGCAATATATGTAAGGGAGACCATCTTACTCATTTGTGCCCCGATTTTCTAGTGGTAAAAAGGATATGGTCTGAGTCTGAAGGTTCTTCTATTCCTAAATCTGTTATAGTTTCTCACTAGTCTCATCAACCATTGGTTGATGAAGTGGTCAAGCCAGTGAAATCTCTCGTTGGTTCCACTCCTCTTTTGGGGGGTGAAGTGCCTAACAATAGAGTCTTCTTGATTTCTAGTACATAATATTTTGGTCTAAGGGGAATTGTGATCTCTTCGAATGCACCCCATCCAAGTTCTAGGAGTGCCTCCTTTGATTCGCATAATCTCATCGAGCCTTGTCTTCCCTCTGCTGCATGTTTCCATATAAGGGTTAGAGTTAATTCCACAAATGTCTATCGATATATGGTGGATAAAGGATCCTTTACAAGTATTATATCCTCCTTTATTTGGAAAGTTTTAGGTTCTCCAAAGTTTTTGATAGTTGATAATCAGTTGTTAGCCTGTGATAGAAGACCTGGTGAATCTATGGGTGTTCTTCCTCAACTGCCTATTACTTTAGGTGGGAATATTGTCTTAATCAATACGATTGTGGTTGATTACCATTTAGACTTTAATATGATATTTGGGTGTTACCTTATCTATGCTATGAATGTTGTGGTGTCTTCACTCTTTCGAGTGATGTATTTTCCTCATAACATAAATATTGTCACTATTGATCAACTTGCATCTGATAATAACCCCCATAATTTGACTTTACTACATAATACCCCTTGGTATGTTCCAAGTGTTCAGGTAGACTCCACCCAGCCATGGGTATTCTATGTGGCATTGTATGCTCAATGTTTAATTGCTTTTGAGAAGGATCCTTTGAACAATTATTTTCCTTCGCAGCACTTGGTCCCAAAGGTTGACCGAGTGATTTCTCCTATGGGGACATGGGACCCCTTAATCCCCTCTTTTGATCCTTCTAATTCTCATGATTTCTTGGAAGTTGAGTTGCCTTCAAAGGAGAAACCTTTTGAAGCCAAGAGTTTTAACTACCAAAGGAGTCCTTGGAATGAGCCCCACAAGGGGCTTGTCTTGAAGAACTATTATGCATAAGCCACAAGGCTGCGTGGTTCCCTGTACCATATTGTACATTTAAGGTATGCATTTTCAAGTTTTGTATTCTATAACATAAGATTTTATTTGAAGTTTATATATGGGATGTATTAGCTTCTTGTCTAGTGTTCATAATTATGTTTACATAACTTGGAAGACTTATCCTTTGGACATTTTTAGGGTTGATCCACTCTGACAGGCATTCGTTCTCGAAATTGGCATACAAATTAGTGTTTTCACCTGCATTATGCATTTATGAGTTTCCTTTCCAATTTTGGCCTTAGGATTGATGCCACCAAGATATGATTCAGAACCTTCTCATTGCTTAAAACTGTCATAACTTGTGTGGTAGAGCCTACCTTATCATGGGCACCCTAGATAGTAGCTTGTTGTCACTTGGCACCCATGCTGAACAATTGTTCTTAGGCTTGGGTGTCCTCTTTAGTCCCACCATGACTTGTCCATTGAAGCTTCATTCTCTTACTTCTTCACTATTTTTATGGCTTTATACCCTAGAGGCTCCTTTGTGTTGAGGTGTACTATTGCATTGCATGTTGACTATTTGTACCTTTTGGCCTTAAGCCATCGTCACTTGGACTCACATATAAGCCACTTTTTGACCATGTACTTTTCCAAAATCAACCTTGCAATCACTTAGCCTCTGCAACTTGACACCTTTTGTCTATGGAAAGAACATTCCTTTGATTGTCATTGATTAGTTTCGTCACCTTGCATTGAGCAGAGGCATTGTCGTGCGGAAAGAGTTATTTTTGCGGACAAACCTAACCTCCCTAGGAGTCTAAGACTCTCTAGTGAAAAACAAAACAAACAAGAGAAATCCTTCTCTAAACATACATTATTCTATGAGAAACCAAGTGTTGTCCGATCCTACCTCAAATCCAACGCTTGTTGTAGCAGTCCAGCCTTGCTGATCCAGATGAGCTCCTCCTTCACTTAAGAACTGCATACACTAACAGCAAACGATTACATAACACCTAAATATTTCATAAAACAAAGCATATTCATCACATAGACCAAGGAGTACATGAAATAATTCATTAACAACAAATCATTGAGAAGAATGGACTTATTTGTATTAAGGAAACAAAAAAGGAACCATTACAACCTGAGCCTTGGTGTTGTGCAAGCTCCTCCCAGGGTCCAACAAGAGATTTCCTCTACTTTGACAAGCTCACCCACTTCCAATATGGCAACAAGAAAGGATGGTAATCTCTCCTGACAAGTTTACAATGGAAGTCCTAATTCCAGCAGCATCTACCCTTTGGAATGTTCAGCTTTCAACCTCCCCTCCCTCTGGCCCAAGGCCTGTATTTATAGTGTTCTAGAGGAAGTTATTCAGTTCCAACATCAATGGGATACTCCCTCTTTTGGATGGGGTAGCTCCTCTCTTGATGGGATAAGTTCCTCTATCATAGGGATGCATGAACCATCTAGAGGCGCTCAATCCACGTCAAACACTGTTCTAGAAGGCTCTAGAAGTGACCACAAGTAAATTTTTTAAGATGAAACTCACGCCTTTTGACCTTTACAGGGGTATGCACCCATCCTTTGGCTTACAGAGCATACAAGTACACAGGTACAATGAGTTTGGGATGTGTACACGCAGGAAAGGTAGAGAGAACCTGCGTACCCAGAGATAAACATGTTTTTTAGTGACTTTCTCTCTTTTTGAAGTTTGACATGAAGAGCAGAGGTATTAGGCTTGACAAGGAGGATAATATGACTATTGATGGAGCCACATTAACTGCAGATAGTCATGGTGACAAATTTCAGTGTAACAGATTGCCCCCTAAATTACGAAGCCTGTAATAGATAAGGGTGTTAAATCATATAGGAAGGGTGAAGTACTTTATCATTTCGAGGATCATCTTGTGGAGATCCTGGTTAGAACCTACAATTTTTCAACACAAAATAGATGTATAAGATCATATCATCGCTGAGGTAGGCATTCCCATACTCAGATCAAAAACTTTAACTATTGGACTAACTACTCTGATACAGAAATGATTTCATAATACATTATAATCATAGACTCGTGTAGACACAGTATGGGCGCAACCATCTGTTTATGATTGGTCTACAACATAATGAATACAAAACTCCTCGCAGCCTGGATGGCAGAAACTAGATCCAGGGTCTTCATCTCTACTTCCCGAATTGGTACGATTCTAGCCATGTGAATAAATGAGTCGATGTCGAACATGGTAGAAACCACTTGATTACCAGTCAATGATGTAAACTGTTAACAAGCGTGAGAGAGACCACCAGTAAAGTCAATGGTTCTCAAAGTACCCAGCACAATCCATGAGATGTGAATGAATGAGTCGGTGTCGAACATTTCATGGAATCCTTCGATCGCAAGTCAATGATGAAAACTGAAGTCGAAGGCG
>APFE031176067.1:2235-61335 GCA_000404065.3 Pinus taeda
TATCATGAAATACTGGATTCTCAGAGAGTTTGATACAACTCTGATTATCACAATAGATCATAGTTGGATCCATCCTCTGATCAAACAAACCAACTAGGATTTTCTGCATCCAGATGGCCTCACATGTTGCCTAACTTGCAACCATGTATTCTGCCTCTGCCGAGTTGAGTGCAACTGACCTTTGTTTCTTGCTGTACCAAGAAACTGCCACTGACCCAAGGTTGAAAATCCCTCCTGATGTGCTCTTCCAATTTGATGGACTCCCTGCCCAATCTGCATCAGTGAAGCCCTATAGCTTCACTCCCTCTGTCCATCTGTACCATAATCCATACTGAGATGTGCCTATGAGGTATCTCAATACATGCTTTTCCACCTTCCAAAACATCTTGGTAGGCTCAACCATTGCTTGACTCAGCTGGTTCACCGCATAGCACAAATCTGGTCATGTGTTCGCTATGTACATAAATGAACCCACAAGCTGCCTTTACACAGTAGCCTCTACCACTTCTCTTGAAGTAGTAACCTCCTTCCTCTAGTTACTTGCTAGAGGAGTCTGCATGGGCTTGCACTTCTCCATGTGGAATCTCTTGAGTATCTTATCGGCATACTTGCCCTGAGACACAAACAACTCCCCATCCTTCTGTCACACTTCCATGCCAAGGAAGTAATGCATGAGACCCATGTCTTTCATCTCGAATTCTCTTGCAAGGTCCTCCTTGCAAGACACGATCAACTGATCATCACCAGTCAACATGATATCATCAACATAAACTATGATGATCAACAACTTACCTTTCACCACGATGTGGTACAGGTTCGCATCCGCTTCACTCTTTGTGAAGCCCAACCTAGTGAAGTAGTTGTCTATCCTGGTGTACCAAGCACGAGGTGCTTGCTTAAGCCTGTACAATGTTCTCTTGAGTCGGCACACATACGACTCATGATCGAAGGTATCAAAACCTTTTGGCTGCTCTATGTACACCTCTTCCTCAATCTGGCCATTTAGGAATCCAGTCTTCACATCCATTTGATGGATCTTCCAACCCATTTGTGCTGATAGTGCCAACATAGATCTGATAGATGAGTACCTTGCGACAGGAGAAAAAGTCTCATCATAGTCAATCCCCTCGACTTGTGAATAGCCACAGGCAACAAATCTTGCCTTATGCTTCTCCACACTATCATCAACAGCTTTCTTTACCTTGTAAAGCCAATAGGAACTCACAATTGACTTGTTCTCCAGTCTTGGAACCACGTCCCAAACACTGTTACGAACTATGGAGTCAAACTCCTCTACCATAGCATCAACCCAAATCGACTGCTGCACTACTTCCTCAAATGAAGATGGCTCAGTCTCAACACATTCCCTAGCAAGGGCAATGTATCCAGTGTACCTCTTAGGTGACCTCCTCTGTTTGCGCTGAGAAGATGGTGCTCCCACATTCTCTCTCGCATCCTCCAACAATCTGTCAGCTTCTCTTGTGCGCTTCCGTCCATCTCTGGAAGACTCTTCTTGAGTGGATGTCTCCACTCCTGGAACCTCTGCATGCAGCTACTCCACATCAGTCTGAGGCTCCTCCTCCTTAGGAACCAACAATTCCTCCACATCTTGTAGTTGGAGCTCCCTCTCAAGGGAAACTGGCATGGCCTTTTGCTCATCAAACTTGAGATCTCTGCGAACCACTGTCCTCCGATTGGTAGGCAAGTACACCTGATAGTTGTGAGTTGTATCCGTGCACCCCACACATATCCCCAACTCTGCTGTCGACTCAAGCTTCTTCCATGCATCCTTTGTCACATGGCAATATACTGATGAGCCAAAGATCCTAAAGTGACCCACATCTAGTCTCTTACCGGAGAAAGCTTCCTCTGGTGTCTTCATCCCAAGTATGCGATGCAGGCTTCTATTCTGCAAATAGACTGCTGTGTTGCATGCCTCAGCCCACAAGTGAAGTGGTAGGCCTTGTTCATGCAACATTTCTCGTGGTGCCCCTACAATAGTTCTGTTCTTCCTCTCGGCCACCCCATTTTGCTATGGGTTATGAGGTGCCGTCAACTCTTGTTTAATTCCTTTTGCTACACAGAAGTCCTTAAACTCTTGAGAGACATATTCTCCACCATTGTCGCTTCTCAAGGCCTTGATCTTCCTCCCTGATCTTTCTCTACCAAATATTTGAACTCACAAAACTTTGTGAAGGTTTGGTTCTTCTTCTGCATGAAATAATTCTAGCATTTACGAGAATAATCATCAATGAAAATCACATAATACCTTTGCTTCGCTGTGGATGCCATCGAGAATGGTCCAAACAAATCAGTATGAACTTGCTCAAAGATAGCCTCTGCTCGACTGTCTCGATCATGAAAAGAAGACTTGGTGTACTTTCCCAAGGTACAACCTTTGCATGTGTCAGCTTGCCCAAGTTTACCTTTGGGAAGTCCTGTAGATATCTGTTGCATTATCTTCAAAGCCCCATGATGCAAATGGCCCAACCACCTATGCCACAACTCACCAATGAATTGGCTTTGCACCAAGTCTGTTTTCGTACTCAATGCTGCACAATCATCTACAGCTAGTTTATAGAGATTCTTCACCCGAATCCTTATCCTCTTGGTATGATCCGTGGCTATGTGTCTTAGGAATGCCTTTCCTTTACTGAAGACAACATCGTAGCCTTTGTCCTCCAACATCACGACCAATACCAAGTTCTTCTTTAGTCCAGGCACATACATCACATCTGTCAAAGTGAGAGAAGCTCCATGCTCCCTCTGAAAAGCAACCGTGCCCACTCCTGAAACACTATACCTTCCGTCGTCACCCATATCTATGTGCATCTTAAGGTCTTTCTCCTCCAAGGCACTGAATAAAGTTTTATCACCGATCATGTGGAATGAGGTTCCACTGTCAAGATACCAGACACAACCCATCATCGATGACACCATGCATGTGATGAGGGTGAAGTCCATTTCGAACTGAGAGGCTAATGCCTCACCTTTTGATCCTTCCGAGGATCCCTTCTTGGACTTCTTCGATGGGCAATTAGTCGTATAATGTCCCATCTTGTGACAATTAAAGCATATTACTTTAGACATGTCACCCTTCTCCCCTCCATGAGAAGAATTCGATTTGAAATGGGAAGCCTTCCCCTTCCCTTTCCTTGCCTTACTTGCTAAGGCCAAATCTTCTTCATCATCATTCTTGTATGAAGAACCATCTCGTGTGCTCCTCCTGATCTCCTCCTGCATAAGATCCGACCACAGTCGTTCCCAATTCGGTAGTTTCTCCCTTCCATTCATAGAGTCTTAGTAGCTATTCCAACTCTTTGGAAGGCCAAGGAGAGTGAGGCTCACCATATCATCATTGACAGTAGTTATTCCCACATTGCCAAGCTCATCTATGCAGGTGGTGAGCTTGTTCAGATATGTGGAAATAGTATCACCCTTCTCCATCTTGATTCTTCGAAGCTTATCCTTGAGCACCAATTTCCTCTGGTCGCTACTATTTTGGTAGAGGTCCTTCAATGTCTTCCACATTGAAAATGAAGTATCCTTCCCATGGAGACTTGAGATAGTATGGTCTTGAACTCCCTCAAGAATGATCCGTCTTGCCTTCGTCACACACTTCTTCCACTTAGCCAACTCTTGTGCATTAGTTGAATTTGGCTTTGGGATTTCTTTCTCAATGAATTCCTTCAAGCCATTTTCTTCTAATACAACCTCCATTCTATCTTTCCATGCTATGTAATTCGAGCTACCTTCCAAGGTAGTGGGTAGCGGAGGTCCCGCATAACAGTTTTGGGGCTAAGAGCCTATAAGTTAGGATAAAATTATTGTAAAACTCCAAAATATGCGGAGTGCGAAATGTAAAAGGTCAAGTCAAAGGGATGTCCGCCCAAGAAATAATATAGAATAATAGGAAGCAAGTCGGCCTACCCATGGTCTCTGGACCATGGAAATGTATAAATAGAGCGGGGCTCTAAGGGTAGAAGTTAGTTTTTGGAAAGGATAATATGGATTGTAATGGGTTCATGATCTAAGAAGTTTTGTTGCGTCTATAAGTCCGAGTCGAGGGGATTAAGTAATAGAGTCTCTGTAGCTGTGTGCGTAGAGGCCTGATAGAGTTCATAGCTATGTGCGCAGAGGCTTGGTAGAGTCCGCAACTAAGGCTTGGAGTTTCATCTTCCAGGGTTAAGTTTTGGAATGTGAAGGGTTTTTCCATTGTTTCTCAACAATAAATAGGCCTTCGAGCCTCATTGTAACAAAGTTCAGAGGCATGTAGCCACACATCTCTTCTTAGAGATAAGCTACCATCGCCCTAGCTGGTTTATTTCTATTTCCAGTTGTAAGCATATTTCAGTATTTTCCATTAATGAAATGAAGTATTATTTCCGCTGCATCTTTGTGTATGTGGTTATATCTATATTTTATTGCGTTCTTGTTTAAATCTGGATCATGTGAAGCCACAAAATGGTGTGTGAAACCTCCAGATCACATCAAGACATCCCAAGGGTGTAGAAAGTTGATTCCAACACCCTCCCATACTACCTCGGGTGATACCTCAGTCCACACTCCATGGGATGTTGCCGAAAGGGCCGGTAGCTGTGGGATTTGTTTGGCTAAATAACTCTTTTGAACCTGGGTCAGGCCCATGCAAGCCAACAAATGGTTCTGTTGCCAGGGCTGGGATCTGCCTGAGGGGTTTCTGATGTTGAAACACTAGAACGTTATAGAGAAAGAGGTTAAGGAATGAAATGATCATAAACAACAGTAGTTCAGAGTACATTGATGCACAAACTAGAGGTTGAAAATGACAAGCATGATCCAACTTCCGATATTCAAAGGAGCAGGAAGCGAAGATCCAGAATAGTGTTGGTTCATAGTGACATTGGTATGGGACACACACAAAATTACAGAAGATAATATCAGAAAGGCTACCTTAGTTAGCATGCTGTAGGACCGAGCGCTGACATGGTACACAAAGTACTCAAGTGATCGCCCGAATGCGGGGATGGCAGATATTCAGACGAAATTGAAGAAGGAATTTAGCCAGGCAAAGTTAGAAACATAGTTGATCATAGGGTTCAAGGAGATTGTGATGATGCCTGGTGAAACCCCATGGGATCTGGATCAAAGACTGAAAAGTACCATCCACAAGGCGAATATGGCACTATGGGATGTGCAACATTGCGCTTGGTTTGTGGCCTCATTGACACCGCATCTAAGGACGGCTTTGTCACAACAAAATATCTCAACCCAGGCAGAATCATTAGAGACAACGATGAGTTTGCACGAAACTATGTTATAGGACCTGGGATTGGGAGTCCAGCAAATACAAGCACAGATAAAAACTTGTGTTTGGAAATGAAGAAGTTAAAATAAGAATAGGCACCACACCTAGAAATCCGGGAGGAAGTATGGTGTATAAAGTGCAGAAGCCAGGGGCACGATAAAGATCACTGCCTGACCTTTGCAAATTATGTGGCAATGGGGGGACCAAAACCATTGCGACTAGAGGGTCAGGTAGGACCAAGTGCAACAACCTTGCTCTAGTGCGCAATCTGTTAGGTGGGAGGAAAGCATAATATAGATAATTGTTACCTACTGCCGAAATTCAACCAGAACCCCAACATCTCTTTTGCAACTTTTGCAGATCGATGGGCCAAGAGGAAAGAGACTATCACAACTATCAATTATTGATGGACCAGTCACCTGCCTACAGAATGAAAACTGAGGCACGAGGTTAGGATCCAGCCATGGCGATCACACGTGGTGGGTTCCAGGAGCGCGGACGAGGATGGGGTGGAATGGGGCTAGGAAGGGGTCATGGCTAGCTCATTTGTTACAACTATGAAGGACCAGGACGTTATGTAGGGGATTGTACCAACCCAATCAGAATATCATGCACTTACTGTGAGCAATTTGATCATTAACTGATAGATTAACCCACACTGATAGCACAGATTCATGAAAAAAGGGTAGCACAACCTATGACGACACAGAACGTGCAAATGATGAGGGCCGAACCCTGTGATTAAGACCCCAAAATAAACATGGTACTAAGAAGTGGCATGGCCACAGGAGAAGATAAAGGGGACTTGACTAAGAAAGAAGCACAGGTGGGAAGGAGCCGTATTTGGAAGCTAGGGAGAGCTTTGCGGAGGTCTCTATCCCAGGTTGTAGGGATCGACCTGAGTTGAACAGAAAACCCTTGATGCTGACTACCTTTTTAGAGACATGCATAAAATTTCTTTGTGACAATAGGGTGGTTAGAGGTTTGCAAAAATTAATCAATTGTTGTGTGGGAACAAGAGAACCTAGCGTAGTCCGAAAGTTAGGAAAGCATGCAACACAATCAGGGCACGAGATGCGATTAATGACACAGATTGGCGACTATGAGATGGATCAGATCATTCTGGATCTGGGCTCGGATGCAAATGTATTACCTAAAAAAACTTGGGAGCGCATGGGTAGGCCTACACTCCAATGGCCTCCTATCCAATTGTGGATGGCAAACCAATAGAAGATCCCGCCCATGGGAAGGCTACAAGGAATGACCGTAGATATAGAAGGCATGAGCACCAAGATAGACTTTGAGGTAATAGAAATCATGGATGAAAGCAGCCCTTATCCTGTGTTGTTAGGGATAGATTGGGCCACCGAAATAAATGGGGTTATTAACTTAAAAAAACAGACAATGATATTTGAGAAGAAGTCGCTCTGTGTAGTCATTCTGCTAGATCCGACAGAAGGACCGTGCTACATCAAACCAGTGCGTAATGAAGAAAGTGAAGATGAAGTAGATTGTCTCTACAAAATTTCCACACAAAGGAAAGAATGGGTCAAGCCAACGGAGGAAAGGAGAATATCGCAAGGCTATGCAGAGTCCTGCACCAACGATTCAGTTGAAAAAGACGAGCAGTGGCGTAAGAGGTTGAACGGAGTAACCAGGTTACACTGCAATATGATGACTAAATCCCTGTACTACGTTAGGGATCAGGATCGCGAACTTCTAATGTATGATGGACTGACAATAGTAGATGAATTTCTGACCAAGTTTTAAAGTGTGGTACCAGAGCACCAGTGGTTTGATGCGTTGAGATGGGCATTGTGCGTAACACATGCATGATGGTGGGGCACACATGAAGGGACTTTCGAAGATTGGCGTGGTTGTAGGCACATGATGCAGATAAGATTTGGGAAGTTGGAACTCTGAATAACGGAGAAATACGATGGACATGATAACCCGTGCATGCACCTTACCATATGGATCAAAGACTATGGAGAGGAGCCTCAACCAGAGTGGGTACACTTATTTTATCACACCCTGGACGTCATTCCCAGAAACTGGTATATTGAGACAGAGCTCCGACATGGTACAGGCAAATGGGATATCTTACCTGAAGGGTTTCTATCGACCTTCCCCTTTGAAGATCAATGGATGGATATGGTAGATGACGCGTTACAGTTTGTGAAGGTCACCATCTTCAAAACGCTGCTGGAACCAGAAGAAACCATACAACCCAACTAGTCGCACCAGTTGAGCCCGACCCTGGAATGTTATAATGTGCAGGTAGACGATGATGACAATGACTCTAGACGCATCAATATTCTAGAATTAGAGGGGAGTCGCAAGGTGCGCAAACCATCAATCACCGCAATGTTGAAAGCGAAACAAGTCAATATTGGAACAAAAGAAGAGCCGAAGTATGCCACACTTGGGGATTATTGGGACGATGCCACGGTGGAAAAAGTCATCAAATTGCTTCGAGAATATCGCGATTTATTCCCAAAAGAAATCACGGAGTTAAAAGAGATTTGCGGAGAACTGGGAATGATGAAGATAACTTTGAAATTGGATGTGAGGCCAGTTAAGCAGCGACCTTAATGATTGAATCCAAAATACAAAGTAAAGGTCTGTGAAGAATTGGAAAAGATGCTTGTAGTAGGAATAATCAGATTTCAGGAAGCTCAATGATGCCTGTGTTAACGACCTGTTTCCAACACCCTTTACAGATGAGGTACTAGAAAATGTGGGTGGACAGGAAGCATACTCCTTCACGGACGAGTTCTTGGGGTACCACCAAATCAAGATCGCACTCGAGGATAGGAGTAAGGAAACTTTTGCCATGGAATGGGGCTGTTTTCAGTATATGGTGATGCCCTTTGGCTTGAAGAACGTGCTAGCGATATTCTCATGCATTCTAGTAGCTGCATTCAAAGAATTTATACATAAGTTCTTAGAAGTATATCTTGATGACTGGACTGTATTTGGGTTGGTTAAGAAACATATCACAAGCTTATGTTTAATGTTGGATACTTGTCGATGGCACCAGATTGTGCTAAACCTAAAGAAGTGTACATTCTTGGTCCCCTTCGAGAACTTGCTCAGCCATGTGGTTTGTAAGCAAGGTATAATGGCGGATCTGATGAAGATCGTTGTCATACTCAATATGCAAGCGTTGTGAAGTGTCAAACAATTACATTCCACGCTAGGACACACTAGTTATTATTGGAAATTCATAAAAATCTATGCACAGATCACAGCGCCAATGGAACAGTTTCTCAAGAAAGATGCTACTTATTGCTGGAATGAGGAATGTGCCATGAGTCTGGAAACGCTTAAGGAAAAGATGGCATCAGCCCCGATCTTGGTCTTTTCCAAATGGGATGTCGAATTTCACATGCATGTTGATGTGTCATGTATCGCGTTAGGGGTGGTACTCACTCAAGAAGGAGCCGAGGGCAATGATCACGCGATTGCATTCGCTAGTTGATACCTATCAAAAGCTGAGAAGAAGTACTCGACTACTCAGCGTGAGGGATTGGCGATGGTATATGCACTTCAAAAATATTGCCACTATCTGCTCGGAGGCCACTTCAAGATGTATATTGACCACTCCGCATTAAAATATCTAGTGAATAAGCCTATGTTGGGGGGGCGAATTTGTAGATGGTTGTTGTTATTTCAAGAATATGACTTCGAGGTCGTCGTTAATGCGGGACATCTCAACGCAAGCCCAGATCATATGTCATGAATTGAGAATGACGAAGAGCCCAAAAATTTGAAGGAAGGACTCCCAGATGCACAACTATATGTTGTACACATGGCAGATGGCCATTTTGAAGACATAATCCACTTCTTAACCACTGGAACCATGCCACAGGGATATTCCTTTCAGCAGAAGAGAGAATTAGTGGTACGTGCAACAGATTTTACCATTATTGTAGGGAACCTCTACAAAATGAGCAACGATGAAATCTTACGCAGATATGTGCCTGAATTTGAGCGCAAATAGATCTTGGCCGAAGCACATGGGGGAGTAGCTAGAGGACGTTTTTCAGGTTGCGCTACATCACAGAAGATTCTTCGAGCAGGACTATGGTGGCCAACTTTACATCAGGACTCGAAAGCATACTGTCGGGCCTGCGACGTCTATCAACGGAGTGGGAAACCTTTGCAGAGGGATGAAGTACTGCTAAACCCATAGATGATGCTACAACCATTCGAGAAGTGGGAAATCGACTTTGTAGGACCTACCACACGTTGAGGGAAGAAAGGCTTGCACTATATCATCACCGCGATAGAATATTTGACTAGATGGGCAGAGGCACAATCGGTTAAGGACTGCACGGCTGCTATAGCTGTGAAGTTTTTGTTCGAGAATGTGTTGACATGGTTTGGATGTCCCAAAATTCTCATGAGTGACCAGGGCACGCACATTCTGAATGAAACAATTAGCGCACTCACTGAGGAATACCAGATATATCATCAATAGAGTATGCCATACCATCAACAAGTGAATGGGACCGTTGAAGCATTCAAGAAGATTTTGGAAACTGCATTGACCAAGGTCTATAATGCACAACGAAACGACTGGTACTTGCGCATCCTTGCTGTGCTATGGGCATACCGAACCATGTGCAAGAAGTTGACAGGCCAGACACCTTTCCGATTAGTCTATGGCAAGGGGGCAGACTTGCCGATGGAATACATTGTACCTAGTTTACAAATAGCAGCAATAACAGGCATGGAAGACCGCTGAGATTTGGAGGAATGGCTCATGCAACTAGAGGAATTGGAGGAGGATCGGTTTTTAGCTAGGTTCCAAAAGCAAGTACAAAAACAGTGAGAGAAAGCATGGAATGATCGTCATATCAAGGTGTGCACTTTCAAGGAGAATGATCTAGTATTACTATATGTTAGCAAGTTCGAGAAATTTCCTGGCAAACTCTGAATGCATTGGTTGGGACCCTATGTCATTAAAGAACTTATCGATGGGGGCGTGGTTTAGCTTGCCAAGCTCAATGGAGACCCCTTCCCGAGAAGAGTGAATGGCAATTGCCTGAAGCTCTACATGGGTGGACTGACCACCTAACTAACTGCACGAGGGACAGTCTCACTGCTCCAGCCAATTGAAAGAGAGCGTGGGAAGATAAAGCAATCTGGTGGGTAGTTGCGTGACCACCAGGATCTGCATAGATATGGTAGATCAATAGAGTCACGGTTGCATGGAAAGGGCTGCGTTGATGCATTGCAAGAAGAGAGGTGACCATTGCTGTCACTATTCATGACAAGATGTTTGCATCGTGGCAACCAGGAGTGGGCATGGGAAATTAAGAGAATGGGTACGAACCAGATATGGAATGATCTGCCATAGGGTTAACATGCAGTCACCAGAAAAGGTGGGAGCCAGAGAATTTGAAATTCGAATTACTTATAAATCAAAAGGGGGCATCCAACGAGCGAGTTGCAATTCTGAGAACCATCAGATGTTGGGCCTTCCTATGGAACTCTTCATTATCCATGCACTAGGAGGAAGCTTGCGGGTTGTTATATGGCTGAAGGAGATGCAGGGCTTTCTGCCGAATATGGTGTTGATAGTTGAGGGCACTACATAGAGCTCAACATCGATGGGAGAGGATGTACCAGAAATTGGTCGACATGAAGCGAAATTGGTCTGGATGCTGTAATCTTGCCCAAGGGCTGGTCAAAGAACCACAAAAGATAAGGGAAAGGATGGAAAAACGGATACCAATGATAAAAGTGCAGTTAATAAGTCGTCTCTGATGTACTTTGAGGATTGGGATCCGG
This sequence comes from Pinus taeda, assembly GCA_000404065.3. Classification (NCBI taxonomy): domain Eukaryota; kingdom Viridiplantae; phylum Streptophyta; class Pinopsida; order Pinales; family Pinaceae; genus Pinus; species Pinus taeda. The sequence continues at coordinate 13,325 of APFE031176067.1, forward strand.
CGGACAGTAGCAAGGACCTTGAAAATTTGCAACACAAATGGCAACGAACAGTGCGAATTGAAGATACGAAGATAGGAAGTAGTTGCATTGGTATGAGAAGGTTCCGTATGCAGCTCCCCTGCATGAGAAGAGTAGAATGAGCATCATCGGTTGTGAGAACTAGTTGGGACAATGAAGCAAGAGTTAGACGAAGCATTGTAGGAGACAATGAAGGAGTAGTAGGACGAAGAGCATCACTTACAGGGAGGTGAACCGCGAAGCCAAGGTAGCGAGTCTCGCTGCGCCAATGAGTGACTCGAGACGAGTCACGATGATTATGTTGTGGGATTGTTGGGTAGCCAAGGTCCCGCATAACAGTTTTTGGGTTGAGAGCCTATAAGTTAGGATAAAAATATTGTAAAACTCCAAAATATGCGGAGCCCGAAAAGTAAAAGGTTGAGTCAAAGGGTTGTCCACCCAAGAAATAACATAGAATAACAGGAAGTAAGTCAGCCTACCCATGGTCCGTGGAACATGGAAATGTATAAATAGAGCAGGGCTCTAAGGGTAGCAGTTAATTTTTTGGAAAGGATAATTTGGATTGTAATGGGTTTATAAGCTAAGAAGTTTTTTTGCATATGTAAGTCCGAGTCGAGGGGATTGGGTGATAGAGGCTCTGCAGCTATGTGCACAGAGGCCTGGTAGAGTCCGCAACTATGTGCGCAGACCCTTGCAGCTGAGTGCGTAGGGTAGATCTGGATGTATCAGTGATAAGGTGGAAATAAAAGATAAGTTGATTCTATAACACTGTGTTTAATTTGGACTATTATGTATCTTCTTGATTTATGATTAATATCTTTCTTGAATCTATATACGAATGTTTATGTTCTGGGTTAAGGAAAATCTATATCTCTTCTAAATGCGTGCACTGGGTATCTTAATTAAATGTTTGCTTAAAGACTATCATAAGGAGATTTGTTAAGTTATGGTATGTTCTATGCTTATAACAGTTTACTTCTTTTTTTCTTATTATATTCCATAGATTAGAAATCACATGTACATAAAGTAAAGTGTATATAGAACATTAAATGATCGACAGAAAACAAGCCAAGACAAGAGAAACAAGATGTGGCGGCTAGCCAAGGACAAACCCCACAATGTGTGGGGAAACCCTTTGATAAAATATTCTTTTATATTAAATAATTCAGTAGAGAGAAATAGTACAATAAATCTGATTCATATCAGCAGTAGCAAACCCTAGATCAGCAACATCAGCATTAGCAGCTTCATTATCAAACTAGGGCAGATGATATCTCACAAACTGACCGTCGGATTGACTTCATTCCACCACCAAAAGTTGCGGCTTCCAGAGGAGGTTTAGATCAACCTACATTGCAATTTAGATGAGGATATATTCTAGGCCACGTAGGTCAATCTTTACTTCTGCAGTTGTAGCTTCAGTTTCAATAGTTTTCGGCTTCAAACTAGGGCAGTCGATATCTTGCAAACCGTTTGTCGGATTGACTTCATTCAACCACCAAAATTTGTGGCTTTTAGAGGAGGTTCAGATGAACCTACAAAGAAGTTACAAAGAGGAGATATTCTAGAACATGTAGGCCAATATTTGGATCTGCAGTTGCAGCTTCAGGTTCAACAACTTCTGGCTTCACATGTGTGAGAGAGAGACCCATTTCTGCGCTGTAGTGAAGAGACTCATTTCTGCGTAGTAGAGAGAGAGAGAGAGATGTGATATGAAGAGTGAGTGCAAATGAGGAAAAGTCCTCTTATATTTATACACGACGTTGGTGTTTGAATAGATGCAGCTGTTGGGCTTTTGAGCCTACATGAGTTGTAGGTCGGCTTGATAATAATTCCATAATCAAAATAAATTCATATCTCCATGAATACTTATCGGAATCAGATGATATTTATATCAATCCTACACCTCTCGACGAGAGGAATCTAATAAAAATATTATCAACCATGAATAATATGACCCACATGAAGTTTTTCCCTAGTTGCCAATTTTAACACTCCCTCTCAACTAGGGAGAACTTCATCTGCAATCTGTCTATCGGTCATTACTATTCATCCATCAAATGCATTGCCATATACAGCCTGACCCTTGCCCTAATCTACTCTATTCTACCTATTCTGCTTTGTCTTGTTCTACCCTGTACTGATCTATGCTATTTTTCTCTGTTCTGCTCTGCTCTTGCATTGTTCTGTTTTGCTCTGCTGTTGTCTGCATTATGAAGAAGAAGAAATGATCAAGGATGTATCATACTGACTCAAAGTCAGTCTCAGAGTATGTACCATTGGTCCCATACCAGTCTCAACCAACCCGAAGTCAGCGTCATACTGAGTACAACTCCACTGTTCCTAGGCTAGTATCATCCTCCATTGACTCAAAGTCAGTCTCAGAGTGCGTACGACTGGTCCGAGACCAGTCTCAGCCAACTCGAAGTTAGCTTCATAGTAAGTACCACTCCTACCATTGGTCCCAGACTAGTATCGCAATCTCAGAGAGTGTATGACTGGTCCTAGACCAGTCTCAATTGACCCGAAGTCAGCGTCATATTATGTACCACTCCCGCTGGTCCTAGACCAGTACTGCACTGACATGAAGTCAGTCTCAGAGTATGTACCACTGGTCCCAAACCAGTCTCAACCAACCCAAAGTCAGCATCATAGTATGATACAAATCCTACCACTGGTCCCAGACCAGTATCATTGATCCCAGATCAATGGAGGTCATCCTAGCGTAGGGAGTACAATAGATACAACGATGCATCCATCAATACTACTATGGCCCCTAACTTCATTTCACTGCTCAATGATTAGATGAGAGTTACTTTCCATGAGTCCCAGACTGCATGGGTAGGATGCCTTAATAGGAGAACTAATCAATCCTGTCCTTATAGGAGAACACATCAATCCTGCTATAATCGCCATGGAGAACACATCAATCCAGGCCACCATGGAGAACACATCAATCCAGGCCTCACAGGAGAACTAATCATCCTGCCACACAGGAGAGCGAATCATCCTATTCCACAAGAGAGTGAATCATCTTGTCCCACAAGAGAGCGAATCATCTTGTTCCAGTGCGCACCACCAGGGGAGGGTGAGTCACCCTGTGGTCATATGTTGCTCCAGTAAGAACTGCAAGCCCTTAAACCTCCCAGAGCTCAATGTATGCAACATGCAGGACCCTTGTACAAGGGTTTCTTGATGACTCCAAGTCATTTGGGAAAATCATAGATTAGATCTTTCCTCGGGGCTTTGACAAGGTGTATCAACTTATACATCATGTTAATGAGATGGAGCCTCCTTTCTCATTGACTTGCCATATCCCAGATTATGTCTATCTGCAGGAGCAATTGAAGAATATGGGATTCCTCAATAATCGAATCTCACCTCTGGTTGTTACAGAGAATCAAAGTGGTGTCCAATGTAAATCCAAACAGTTCACTGAAGAGCTTTCGCAACCAGACTACCTCACAGGAGGCCATGCTAGCAGCAATATACTCTGCTTCGGCGGTGCTCAAAGTCATCGACTTCTACTTCCTGCTCATCCAGGATATCGAAGCAGATCCCAAGGTGAAACAACACCCGAAAGTGCTCTTACGGTCCACCACATTGCCTACCCAATCAACATCAATATATCCAAGTAGTCTCACATCTCTGGTAGTGTATCTCAATCCATGAGAGATTGTGTCCTGAAGACATCTCAGAAGATTTTTGGCACCAATCTAATGAGGCTCAACCAAATATGAGCTCAGAATGCTAACTGCAAAACATAGGTTCAGATAGAGGTTCATTAAGAACATCAACACAAATGAGTTTTTGAAACTTAGAGGCATTTCCCAAATCTGGTCCGACATCACTACCATATAAGTTTTGAAAGATAGGATCCTTGAGGTAGTCACAGGCTTACAGTCCACCATATCAAATATTTTCAGAATCTTCACCACATATTTTCCTTGAGACATGAAAATTTCCCTTGGCTTCTGCCATACTTCAAGTTCTAGGAAATAGTGCATCAGTCCTAGGTCCATCATTTCAAATTCAGAAGACAACTCCCTCTTACATTTGTGAGTGAGAGGGTTTGCACTTGTTAGAAAGAGGTCATCCACATACAACACCAGTATGAGAGGTTTGTCATCTTCAACCTTAAAGTAAAGGTTAGGATCGGCTTCAATCCTAGTGAATCCCAGCTTCATCAAGTAGCTATCGATCCTCTCATACCATGCTTGGGGTGCTTGCTTCAACACATAGAGAGCCTTCTTCAACCTGCATACATGAGATTTTCGATCATAAATCTCAAATCCTTCAGGTTGCTCCACATAGACCTCTTCTTTGATAGAATTGCATAAGAACGTGGTCTTGACATCCATCTGATGTAGGTTCCATCCTTGTGAAGCGACAAGGGTTATGATCAAGCGGATGGTCGTATATCTGGCAACAAGTGCACATATCTCATCATATTCTATACCTTCCTTCTGGGGGAAACCACAAGCAACAAAACGATCTTTATACTTTTCCGTACTTCCATCTGTTGCATGCTTTATCTTGTAAAAAGCCATTTGTAAGTAACAACTGTCTTGTCCTGGGGTCTGGGAACTACTTCCCAAACATCATTCTTCATGATAGACTCATATTCTTTGGTCATAGCATCCTTCCATACTTGATGCTTGACAGTGTCTGAGAATGATGAAGGCTTATTTTGTATGATCGTGCTCATGATGGTCAGATATCCCTGATACCTATTAGGTTTCTTACTTTCACGAAAGATTCCTCGGGGTGCAGCTTGTCCTTCATCATCATCAAGTAGCCCGCTAAGCCATGAAGGCCTCTTCCTAGAAGAGGAAGGCTCATGTGGAGGAGGATCAATCGGATCCATGGGTTCTTCTACATTAGGCATTAATTCATCATCCTTTTCTTTCGGTTCCCTGGTGTCGGCTTCTTGAGAGCTCCTCAAAGTCGGAAGATTGTTCACCTTTCTGAGAGTCATATCTTCGTCAAAGGTGACATCATGACTAATTACAGCTTCCCTTTAACTGGCTACATAAATTTTATAGCCTTTAGTATTTTCACCATAGCCCATGAAAATTCCCTTCTTTCCAGATGCACCCAATTTATTTCTTTTCTCTTTCGGTACTTGACAATATACAGGGCTTCCAAAAATTCTAAAAATGAGAAACATCATATTTCTTACCGGTGAACTTTTCTTCAGGAGTCTAGGAACCCAATGCTTGATGAGGGCATATAAGGCGATGTTTGTAATTTCAGCCCATAGAAACTTCAGAAGTCTTTGATCATGTAGCATGGCCCAGACAGCTTCCACAATCGTATGGTTCTTCCTTCCCGCCACACCATTCTACTCAGAAGTATGTGGTGTAGTAGTCTCCCTCTTAATTCTAGTCTTAGATATGCCTAAGTGAACCAATTGTAATATATCAGAGGTCTTGCTTTGGCTTGAGGAGAACGGTCCCCTTTTGAGCTTTCCTTCGGCACATCCCGTACATACACCTTCTTTCTCTACTTGGAATTAGGGCATCCCTATCACCATTTGTTTTACATCGAGTATAGCTTTATAATGAAGGTGGGCAAACCTTCGATGCCAATGTTCGGACTTAAGAGATGTGTCATAAGACATTACACCTAGTAGACTTCCATCGACCTGATATAATGAACCAAGAGTAAAGGCATCTTTAACATTATTTTTCCATATATGTACCTTGCCATTGCTGAAGGTTACCTTGTAACATTTGTCTTCCATTGTCGAGATGGACACTAGGTTCTTTTTGAGGTCAGGTGCATTTAATACATCATGGACTTTCTAGTCTTCTTAAATGGTTGTCCTCTTCTTCGATTCCCAGCTCTCCTCTTACCTTTGCTATTGAATTTTCCATCCATTCGATTACCATGAGAGGGATTTTGATCATCATCACGGTGAGAGTCCTTTCTATCAGGGCATTCCCTTGCATAGTGACCTGCTTTATTGCAAATGAAACATCGTCCTTTTCTTCCACCCTTAGATCCAGCCTTTCCTTTTGATTTAGACCCATAATTATTTCTTCTCTTAGCATGAGAATAAAAAGCAACAGGAGGACCTTTAGGCATGGGTATTTCTTGCTCTTCTACCCTTGTTTCTTCTTGAATGCATCTAGCCATTAATTCCTTGAAACCAAGAATTACATTATTGTTTAGAAGAGTAGTCTTGAACACCTACCATTCGGATGGTAATCCTCCAAGAGTCGTGAATGCCATTCCCCTGTCAGTGATAGCCTCCCCAATAGATAGGAGATCGTTTCAGTCTATCGTAGACTTCCTTGGAGGTGTCCAGTTCAGAGATGTAGGCCACCAAGTGCTTGTTGATAGAGTCTTGGATGATCTTCTTGTTTTGAATTCTTTGTTTTTCCATTTGCTCCAAACAGCAGTGGATGCATTTGATGGAGGCTCAACAATATTGCCTCTTACATGGTCCAACACTCCTTGATCTTCTAGGGTTAGATCGATAGACATCTTCCATCCGTGATAGTCAGCTTTCTCACAGAGCTTGTCTTCGCCAGGAAAGAGTGTTGAGGACCCCATCGTTATTTTAGGATAGCCTTGCCAATCTTCTCTTCGGTGATTGCTCTTGCTCTTGCTCGGGCTTTGTCTTCACCTCAGCTTTGATACCATGTTAAGTTATGGTATGTTCTATGCTTATAACAGTTTACTTCTTTTTCTTATTATATTCCACAGATTAGCAATCACATGTACATAAAGTAAAGTGCAAATAGAATATTAAACGATCGACAGAAAACAAGCCAAGACAAGAGACACAAGATGTGGCGGCTAGCCATGGACAAATCCCACAAACCCTTTGATCAAATCTTCTTTTATCTTCAATAATTCAGTAGAGAGAAATAGTACAATAAATCTGATTCATATCAACAGTAGCAAACCCTAGATGAGCAGCATCAACATTAGATTGAACCTTGGTAAACTATATATATATATAATAATAATAATTTTTTAAATATTAGGAAAAAATAATATATATTTTTCCATTTCATTAATATAAAAAATTAAATATAAGGAATGAAAATAAAATAATTTAAAAAATTAGTTAGTAAAGAATTAATTTATTAATATTTAATAAATATATATGGTATGAATTGTAAAATATTTTAAAAAGTAATCAAACGACTTAATTTATTGCAATGTGAGTGAATTTTGCATAGATAAATATAGAACTTTGCTTAATTTTTTATGTTATAATTTTATGGTGTTGTCATAATACATAAATTTTTAATTTTTGAAAGCTTTTAATTTCAAATTAAGGTGGATGAACATATATTGATTTTTTTTTTTTTTTGGAGGACCTAGATTGATTCTCAAGGGAATAAACTGAGCATATGCTTAGTCTTAATGTTTATCAACATAATATGCTCAACATATGCTTAGTCTTAATGCTTATTAAGAGTGATAGTGTATTAAAGAGTTTGCTAGGTAGCATTGACTTTTAATAAATTTAAAAAATTATATTCATGCAAAGTGGCTCCCCTCCCACCAATTTCCTAGGGATTTGAGATTATTTGAGTTCTAATAAGTTTGTCCATGATAAATTGCTCATTATTATCTATAACATTCATTTATAATTTTTTTTAGCAAATTAAAGTCTACCCATAACCTTTTTTATACATAGTTAATCAGGTAAATGTAAATGTGTGTATTAGCAAGACGTTATTCATGTTGCAATAGTTTTTTGGTTATATTTATGAAGTCTTCAACTATATCAACCATAATAAATTTAAAATAATTAAATATCATATTTTTTTAATTTTATACTTAAGTTTATTGAATTTTCAATTTAAATATAAATAATATTATGTATCTTTATTAGAAAAATAATAAACAAATTTATATATATATTAATATATATATATATATATTATAAGTAATTGAGATGGATAGTAATGTAAATTATATGTGTAATCACTATATTTATTATTAGCAAATAATTATTTGATATGCATGTAAAATAAGTTGAAGTTCTAAAAAAAAATATAACTTAACCTAGGCTTGTTAGAATGTTACATTTTAAAATTATATATATATATATATATATATATATATATAATATATATATATATATATATATATAATATATGTGGATTTAAATATGTGTTTTTAAAAAATATTTATTCAAAACAAGAGAGGGTAGAATAGGTATATTTCTTTATATTTCAATAGTCAAATCTGTGCACCTCATTACATTTTAATAATCAAATTTAGGCACCTTTTTACATTTCAATAGTCAAATTACTATATAGAGATGGATCCCTTATCATAAAAATAAAAAAATACTATACACTAATTTAATACTTAGCTTAGCAATGACTTTAAAAATAAACTAATAAAAAATAAAAAATACATTTTAAGAGTCAAATTATGGGCAGATTCAGATCGTTTTATCACAATTCAATACTATACACTAATTTAATACTTAGCTTAGCAATGACTTTAAAAATAAACTAGTATAAAATAAAAAATACATTTTAAGAGTCAAATTATTGGGCAGATTCAGATCCTTTTATCACAATTCAGTATCTAGCTTAGCAATGAACTTACAAAATAAATAATTATTATTATAAAAATAATAAAATTATAATTTAGTGAAAAAAAAAAATTTCAATTTTAAGTTGTGCAGAGAATCAGAACCCTCTCCATAATAACCAAAAAAAATATTATACAGCATTTTGGTCTAGCTTACCCATAATTATTATTATAAAAATAAAATAATATTTAAAAAATTAATGTTTTGAATTTTTAAATGTTGTAATGAATTTAAATTCAACCACACATATTAATTTACAAAATGTACTTCGACTGTTTTTGTCTTTTTATTAATAAAGAAAATGTTCCTTAGGGGACAATTTACAAAGTTAAAACTTCAGTCCAACCATCGACAATCCTGTTAGAACTATCAAAACCAACGAGTTAGCTTCAATCGCATTCAAAATGATTTCTTGGGTCAGGTTGGTTAAGATTTTGGCCGTTTTCCAACGCCCTGGCTTCCAGTGCAGAGAATTGGAATCCTTCGCCATGGTCTCCTATGCAACCAGATATTGAGATATTGATAATCAAAAGGAACCGTACACGAAGATAGCCATGTGTCAGAGCATCTCAGAGATAATTGATGACCTTTCACCATGCAACTTGGCATTGATATTGACATTGAGAATAATAATTGTTAAACAGAAGTTCCCCCGAAATGAAGATACCCCTTTGATATTCAGAGCATCGTTATCTCTTATCATTTTCTGTGGATTCTTGTTTGATCGTTCCTTCCCACTGTGAAAGGCCACACGATAAGTTATCCATTGGGAATCTCGAGGAAAGAGATGACTACTATTTTAATATACTCATGGAAGATAGGGATAGCAGTACGAAAAATGTGCCGCCCTGTATGCAACTTTTTAAAATAGCTTACAGCTATTACTCTGTTTTCCGCGGCAATGCTTGGCTCATCGACCTTGTCAAGTTTTATTTTTTCTGCGATGGGATGCAATCCCTTATAAAATTGGGATATTTCATTGATTTTTTCAAAACATGAATGATTTAAACATTGAAATATAGGTTTAAATCAAGAGAGCAGGATTGTTTCATTGATTTCAAAACGTTGAATTATTTATATATTGAAAAAGACATAGTTAAACCTAGTTAAACATAATTGGTTGGAATCATAAATTTGAATTGAGTTAAACACATTTCTTAGAATCACGAATTTAAACACATTTCTTGTAATCACAAATTTAAACTGATCTAAACAAATGTCTTGCAATCACAAGTTTAAATTAAGTTAAATAATTTTTTTGCAATCATATATTTGAATAATAAAATCTACATAGTTAAAGTATCTCACAATTTTTAGTTTTTCAAAAAAACACATTTTAAATCCAATAAAATTATAATTTAAAAAATTTAAACTTTTACCTTTCATGTTTTGATCGACAATAACAAAATCCAATCTTAACAAACTCCCATAAACAGACACTCACTTAAAACCCCTCAGTACAACACGCATGCTCTATTTTAGTCTAGTCATTAATGCGTCGCTGCCACTGTTAAACGTTTAGTTTGCATGGTAGGTGGTAAACTACTAATTTGACTGTCATGATCCCCAACACATGCAGGCACGTGAAATTTAGTTCCAGTCAAATTTACAAAGGCGTTGAACAAGATTCCTACAAAAAAAACCATTGACCAGTTCTCGAATGCTGACTTTCTAGAGCCATGTCGGTGCCAAATACAGCGCGACATGACAGAGATACCTGGATGCTCACCTTGCGCGCTCTCTATATATAGGGAGCTTGGCTTCCTGTAAACAGCGTCTCAACAATGGATCTCGATCATCCTCCGATGGCGTTTTTCATTATGTCATTGTTTTGCCTGATGGCCTCAGTAATACTGCCCTCTGTTGAGGCAAACAACTACGCCTACACGTCTCCACCGCCGCCATCCCCATTCCCTCCTCCCTATTACTACAAGTCTCCGCCGCCTCCATTCGCGTCCCCTCCACCTCCGTATCACTATAATTCTCCGCCACCGCCGCCTCCATCTCCTCCACCTCCATACTACTACAAATCACCTCCCCCGCCATCCCCATCTCCTCCTCCTCCTTACCACTACAAGTCTCCACCCCCACCATCCCCATCTCCTCCTCCACTGTATTACTACAAGTCCCCACCGCCTCCAAGTCCGTCCCCTCCACCACCGTATCATTACAAGTCTCCTCCACCCCCATCACCTTCTCCTCCTCCCCCATACCACTACAATTCTCCACCCCCTCCATCCCCATTACCTCCTCCGCCCTATAACTACAAGTCTCCACCACCTCCATCCCCATCACCTCCTCCGCCGTATTACTACAAGTCTCCGCCCCCTCCATCCCCATCTCCTCCTCCACCGTATTACTACAAGTCCCCACCACCTTTAAGTCCGTCACCTCCACCACCGTATTTTTACAAGTCTCCTCCACCTCCATCACCTTCTCCTCCTCCATACCACTACAATTCTCCACCCCCTCCATCCCCATTACCTCCTCCGCCCTATAACTACAAGTCTCCACCACCTCCATCCCCATCACCTCCTCCGCCGTATTACTACAAGTCTCCGCCCCCTCCACCCCGTCTCTCCACCCCATCCCCTCTCCTCCACGCCCATACTCTACAAATCGCCTCCAACCACCACCCGTCCCTCCACCACCCCATCACCTCTCCTCCACCCCGTACTACTACAATCGCCTCCGCCACCATCCCATCCCTCCCTCCCCCATACTAACTACAAGTCGCCTCCGCCACCATTCCCATTCCTCCTCCCCCATACCGACTACAAGTCTCACCACTCCATCCCCATCTCTTCCACCACCCTATCACTACAACTCTCCCCACCCCAATCACCTTCTCCCCCACCCCAATACTCTACAAATCCCCACCACCACCATCCCATCCTCCCCATACCACTACACGTCTCCTCCACCACCATCCCCTTCCCCTCCTCCTCCCTACCACTACAAGTCTCCCCCGCCACCATCCCTCTCTCCTCCACCGTATTACTACATGTCTCCGCCACCTCCTCCCTACCGTTAGAAATACATTTCTTCGCCACTGCCAATCTATTGCGATTCTAACGATCATGCATATGAGGTAACGACCATTTTAATGCAGTTACATTTGCTTTCCTGTAAGCAATTCCTTCTGAAATGCACTACTATATCCACAAAAATATCATTATTCGCCTCTCTATTTTTATCTACGTGAGCTTCATCATATTATACTTTGCATTTCAGGTATGGGGGAGAATGTTACAGTACAAGATCGTGTTTTGATTTGATGAAGTCATAAAAGATGGAGCATCCAAACATTGTATGTTGAGCACTGTCATTCAACTGTGTGCGAGTTGATAATAAGATCTTTCTAAAATAAGGCGTCCACCTTATCACTTAGGCTGTAATGGGCTCGCTCTTTTAAATTAGTATGTAATCAAATCGTCGATGTAATGTAGCTCATTTTTGTTGTAACTTTTTAAAATAAAAGTGGCACTACCATTCCTTCCGCAACCCCATTTGCTGCTTCTAATTACAATTTGTGTGAAACTCGTTGCCCAAACTGTTCACAACCGCAGTGTGTAGAGTATATTATATTTCACTGTCACGCATTTTCAATTTTGCAGTTGTCGCCATCGCCATTAGTTTGGGAAACCAAATCACATACGATCATCGTCGTCAACTTCATCATCTGTTTTGGATGGATTTGAGTCGACGTAAAATATTCACTTTATATAGCACGCCCCATTTTATACATTATACATTTATTTTGTGAAATAATGTTCAAATAACGGCATGGACGATCGATATGCAGTACGAAATCAGAGATAGCCCAAAAATAATTTGATTATTACTCTATTTATAAATCGCACGGCTAAAACCACAGGTTTCTTATCTTTGTTGGATGCAAAGCAAATGGGGAGCTGTTGCGCATGTTATCGCTTTTATTTGTGTGGTTGGGAAATCATCTTTATCAACAATCCAATGATGTGAGGTCGGATAACAATGAAAGTTCAGAAATTGAATAGTTCACAAAATTAATAATGGAAAATTCCCCGGAGACTCATTATTTTATTTATTTTTCTTCGTTTTTTATTGAAACATGCTGGGAGGGTATACCTCTAGCTCTGCTACATATATTGGATACTACCTGGCTGCTGCATTTGATAATTAGGTTTACAATTTTTTTTATGGTAGAGATTAAAATCCGGTTTATCGGCGCAAAACGTTTAAGCAAAATGTTATTAATTCAGTACATTGCAAAAATACAGAGAGAAAACTCTTGAATTTTAGTGGAAGGGACGATTGGATTCCTGTGGATATATTTCCGGTAAGTACTGCAAGAATTATAATATCTGTGGCATAGTATCAAAGCATAGTAATATTAATCTACGTCGGTTATTTTCGCAATGCCGTCCGTATGAGCGGCAAGAATGTCTGAATTCAAACAATACTCTCCACAATCCTCCCCATCCCTCTTTCCTCTGTGCTTTGATATTTGCTCCTATGTTTCTGTAAGCTAATTAGTCAAACAGTTAGTGATTCTTTTATTTATTAGCCAGCTATGGAGTACCACTTATTCACATAATAAAGGCTCGATTTGGGTGGCTATCACATTAGTTTTAACTATACGGCCTATCACCATAATGTTAATTTTAGGGGCTAGGATGGTCTAGGACCGATTATTCTAAGGATTCCCAAGATTTGAACCCAAGACTTCCGGTTCGGTGAGACTTCATTTCCATGGCCTTTGCCGCTTGAGCTACCCCATGTGTAGACTATTTTTAGATTTATAAATTATTTAATAGGTAAAAGATCAAATTTAAAATTCATTTTTTTTCTATTTCTTCATAAATCCAGAAAGCCTATTATATTATATTATATATATAAAACAAAACAAAATTTATAAATAAATAATGAACAACTCCACCCAGAAAGGGTTCATATGGGATTTGGTGTCAACCACCCTTTGGCTGAATTGGGTTGAAAGTAAACTAGAGTTAAAGGTGGGGACATGGATACTACATCATATTATATTTAAATAATCATTTTATACCATTTTTTTTTGTACCCTTGGTATGACCTTTTTCATTCATATTCATAAAAAATAAGCAAGTTACATCTATATTCAAATGGCTGGGTGACCTCAACCTTCCCATTGGGAAACTAGCTCTCTTGGCCACCTTACCGCATTATAAGCCATAAAAAAAAAAAAGAGTTTGAGAGTGCCTGCCATAGTTATATATGTATGATTATCCTTAATTCTCCTAGTGACTAAATAACTAAGACATAATATCAAAGTCTACAAAGCCTTCATCTATACATAGAAAAAATAAAAAGTCAAACTTAAACAAATCATGTTGCTAGTCATTGGAAGAATCTAGAGGTGTTGGATCTTTCGCACTAGAACTAGGCAATTCCGTTTGAGGGAGACATGGCATGTGCTTCTTTATGTGGCTAAGGCGGGCATTTTGAGGCTAAATTTGGAATTTTATAAGCTGAAATTCCTTATGAATTTCCTCGAGTTCAAGATCAGTCTTGGAAGGGCCCGCTGAAAGAGTCGTGAAGGATCTAACCACAGTATTCTTTATCAACTAGTATAGATAAAAAATCTATTTATATTAAGAGGACCGACCTCTAGAATGTCCAAGGTCTAGCACCAGATCTCACCATTCCTCCACGTCCAAATCCATGCTTGCCTCCTGTTGGTTTAAAAATGCTTCCCACCCAAAGATTAACTCGTTGATTTGAGGTTTAGTGTTGACCTAATAAGCTTGAAAAAACTCATGAATAAGTCCAGAGATGGATTTATGGCCTCATCCCCTAGCTATACATGGATGGGGTTGGTTGCCTCCCCATCGTTGACGAACACTTTGATTCTTCCCCCGACCTTCCTTTATCGAAGTGTTTCTGCCAGAGGATGGAAGTGTCATGCTACAACTTTGCCAACCATGAAGGTGATATGATAACCTGAAATCAAATGGCAAGACCTCTAGCTCCAGGAAACAGACTAGTGTAGGGTCCTCGCGCACACATTGAGAATTCACACATGTATAATTGCCACAACAAAATGCCACATAACTATAAACAATAAAGACATAAACCGATTGTTTTCCCACAATTATGAGATGGGTATGCCAAGACAAACTGAACACAACAACCCATGGCTCCCCTAGCAATCTTGAAGAAAAGCCCAGAATCCATTCGGGCGTATCCTTTCTCAAGGGACCCCTTCTCTTAAAGGCCAATAGGTACATCACAAAGACAAGATAATGGAAAAAATCATCCATGCAAGAAGTGCAGACTGAATCCCAATACTCAGACCCCAAATACATGCACATCCTAGAAAGTAAAATTTCATAACAAACAAAGACAGTTCTATTATATTCAGACAACCCATCAGAAAAAACAATTCTTTCCGCCCAAATTTCATGGAAGATTTCCTTTCTAACTCAAGATGTTTAAAGAGGTTAGGTTTTTATGAACATAGAACACAAACCAAAAAGCATGGTTAATAACAAAAAGTAAGTTGGTAATAATTTCAGTTGGAGTTTGTTGCACGTTGGTTGAGAATTTTAATTTAGAATTTTTTGTATATATTAGTTGTCAATATGTTAAAATGGAATTTATATGATTTATAGTAACTATTTATTTAGTGGAAATAATATTAATTTATAATTTGATTTACATAAATTAAGGTGAAAGTTAAATTTTATATGTTATTTTTGAGATTTTAAATACTCATGAATTAGAATTGATCTATTTTTAGTCTTATATTTTATTGTTAAGATAAAGTGGTTATTAGGATGAAGAAAATTAAATGTAAATATCGGATAGATTAGTTGTGGGAATTGAGCATATTAGTTATCTCTCTCAAATGATAAAGATCACACAATGGAAGAAGTTGAACATACACTTTTTGTAAACTAAGAAGACTTAGGAGGTTAGAGAGACATTAATTACACAACTTTAGGGCATAGGAGAGGAGATGAGGTTGAGAAGTAGACCAAATGATAGATCCATATAGTTATATAGATAAGGTCAAACAATGTTTTTCAATAATTGATCTAGGAAGGTTCTCAATTGTCTAGTGGGTAGATTTATCTCATAAAGTGTAGATTTGAATTTTTGTGTATACCACATAATTGTCATTAGTTAGTTTGACACTATTTCCTTGCAAGTTCGGAATATCTAAACTTATATGGATTGGATCATTATATTTTCTCATCCATCTCAATACTTTCAGGGTGGAATAATCTGAGAAATCAACTTATAAGAGTAGTTTCAATGGAAAGACCCTAATTGGAGAATTAGGGTTGAAACATTCCAATGATAGTTTGAGGCCTTAAATGACAGTTTTTTTTTTTTTTTTTTGGGGGGGGGGGGGGGGCCCGGGGGTGGGGGTTGGGAGATAAATAATTTCGCTTAACATTGCACCCCCGACTCTATTTTACACTTGATGAACTTTCTAACAATGTAAGAATCACATCAATTGTAGTTCAAATGTAAAAATATGCCTCTTAAATGTTGGCCTATCATGTTTGACCACCATAATTCGAGAGGATGCCACATCGGTCCCCATGGCTCATGTAAAAGTGGCTAGACATGTGGGGATGATGAAAAATACTCTATAAAGGTTGATTTGTAACTCATGCTGAGGTTTGAACAGATCAAATTTATCCCCTGGTTAGTTATTTGGCTAAGTTATTATCAGGACACCAAGAGGAAAAGGGGTTCCATTATCTTTGAGTGCATTATTCTTCCCTAATAGAGAGAAATGGCTTAGAGTAGATACGAAGAGAGTATAACAAAGGGGGTTTGAGTTTTGTAGCAGTTCATAGGCCACATGCCTTAGTGAACTCCATAGGGATTGTCTACCCCTTGTAAATGCATCTTTCCCATTCAGACAAAAGAGAGAAAAGAAACCTCACCTTCTAGCTGGGTTTTCTCTTGAAAACATTTCCCAAATCATATATTGGTGTTATTTGTGATTTGTGAGTTATTATATTCACTTATTCTTTATTTATTTCAATTTATATATTGCATGCATTAGATAAAAAAATATCAACTAATGAATCCATAAATCTAAATAAAATTGACCCTCAAAGTATAGATTTAATATTTCAGTCTATTTTTTATCACATCTATTGTAATGAACTATCTAGTGGAATATATATGATAATTTAAAAATCATAGGTGAAAAACTATTTTGAAAGGGTAATTATCTACATATCACATTTATGATTTTGTTGTTCATTTTCCATCTATATGTGTGATGGTTGCATGTTCAAAAATATTTATTTATGTGGTTAAACTTAGATCTATTTTTTTTAACTAAGAGAAACATAGGAAAATAATCACCCGGGGATTGAAAATTTGCATGGTATTAGAGCAAGGTTGATTCTAGAAATATGAGGTCTCAAAATATATGTGGTTTGATCCGGATTTAAATAGGAACACAACAAATTACAGAGATAACCATAAACACATATATGCAGCGGAAATAATACTTCATTTAATTAATGTAAAATACCGAAATATGCTTACAAATAGTAATGGAGATAAACTAGCTAGGGCGATGGTAGCTTATCTCTAAGAAGAGATGTGGTGGCTACATGCCTCTGAACTATGTTACAATGAGGATCGAAGGCCTATTTATTGTTGAGAAACAATGGAAAGCCCTTAACATTCCCAAACCTAACCCTAGAAGATGAAATGCCAAACTGTGGGCCCTGTTTGGGTAAATTGGTACATCAACTTCCCGGGGTCGTAACTTTGGCATACGATCTCCATTTGACGTGTACAATAGCTTGTTAGAAATATCTATCCAAGAAATACCACTTTGGGAAGGGCAACATCGGTCCATGGACCCATGGTGCCCCCTGATTTCCCAAAAAACATCGTTTGGGGCCTCAAAACGGCTCCAAAAATTCAGGACCCAAAAAACTGCTAAAAACAGTAAACTGTGCTACAATCTAGGAAACTGAAAAAAATTGAAAGAGACAGTTGTGGGGGTCCAAATGGGCTAGGTGGGGGGCCACCAACATCCACCTAGATCATGGTTATTGTTTTCTTTCAATTTTTAGATTCAGGGGTTTGTATAATAGATTTCAGAGATGGTCTCAATGACCCCGATATTTGAGGATAAATTAGATGGTGCCTCTAATTGATTGTCCAATAAATCCATGGTAACATTTCTATTAGAAAATAAGAATCTCTAATATATGACCGAGAAGGTAATTAATCTACCTATAGATATGTATGTAACCACCCCTCCCACATTTACCAAGTGTCACCAGCCTATAGGGGTAAACATGAGATGAGAGTTACTGTGTGAGACCTGATTTCCAAGATGCATTTTTGGTATTGTTTCAAGTTCTAAAATTCTGAGACCATTTTGAGGGCCTAAATGACATTTTAATGGAAAATGGAGAGTCTAGAAAAGTGCAGGATTAATTTACTAGTAAATTTTTGAACTCCTCATGGATATCTTCAAAACAAGGTATTATGATAGTCAAACGGAGATCATATGCCAAATTTATGACCTCGAGAAGTTAGAGGTCACAATTACTCATTTATACAAACATTTTGTGTACATAGAACCTATAGGTTATAAATATATATCCATTCACTAATTCAATAAGCTCACTATAGAATCATCTAGAAGGTCTAATGCCCTCTCATAATAGTTGCAATAACATCTGTTAGCCCATGCATTCATCAATCATTCATCATTTAATCTAAATATATCAAGAGCCATAGACAATATACATCATATCACAAGCATATAACTATCAAATGAACAACACATAAGCCATGGTATAACAACCATAAAAGCCACATAATCTCAAGTACAAGTACTCATAAAATATAATAGAAAAGGAGCTCGTATTAACATACGCAAAATCCAACCGGGTCAAGGACTTCCATGTACCACACGACCATAGATTGGGCTGAACCAAATCTCTCCATACAATCACCCTCATGCCATATTCCAAGCATGAATGTAGGATCTCGTGGAATAAACCAAACAAAACCAAACCAAGGATTCTAGAGGAAAAACCACAAACCTCAATTAGTGATTCCTTCGGACATCACTAACACCAACTAGATCAGTCTCTACCCAAGTTGTCCAGGGCTCCAGGAACTAGTAACCCAACCCACAGCCTTTGAGGGCTCCAAATAATTTGTCTAACACGTCTCCATGGACTAGTAGCTCAACCCACTAAGTGCCCTAGAGTGTTTTTCCCAACTTAGGCTCCAAGAAGAGTAACTCAACCCAAGTTGTTCCAAGGCTTCCAGAGCATTTGTTCCATCACATATAAGGAATTATGAGAACCAACCAAAAAATAATCAAACGGAAAAACCCACAACGTAATGGCCATTTAGGAAATGACAAGGACAAGCTAAAACCACTACCAATCTAGGAAATCCTCCATGCCAATGACAATACATAACCAGATAATCACATACATACACCATGCATCCATAAATCAGTAGGGAGAACACATATGCAACCTGTTACCTACAAAGTAATCCAATTTCCTACTTTCCTTTGCATTTTTTATCCAAATCCAATGTATGCAAAGTGCTCCAAGAATACTCTAAGTGTGTAAGAGTATAAGAGAGTGAGAGAATCATGGGGACTTCACTCAATGAACATCTAACATAGCATGTGCATTCGTGGCATAGTAAATAATACCCTTAATTTGGCTACATAATGGAAAATACCTCTAAAAATCACTTTATTTAACCCCCTACCAATACGAACCCAAGACACTTTCCCAATTTAAAAAGCCCCTACTTTCTCTAGATATTGTAGGTATCCATTTTTTCATTAAAATTTTTTATACCCCTTTCTACTTATGTCCCTTTTATTTTCATTAACAATGGTAAGAAGATTCTACACATAGAAAGAATAACCTAAATGCTAGGTAGCTAAAAACTTGAAAGTTTATGTCGAATTTGGAGGAAAATTGGGTCTTCAAATATTAGATAATTTCTTTGTCATTTCCACTTAGCAACATATCATCCACATACAAGATCAAAAAAATAAAATGGTCGCCAATTAATTTAAAATACACATATTGATCATCATTTCTTCTGGTGAAGCCAAGTCCCCATATATATGTATCAAAATTATGATACCACATTTTTGGTGACTGTTTTAACCCATACAAAGACTTTATTAACTTGAATACCAATTCTTTCTTACCCTTCACCAAAAAGCCTTCAAGTTACTTCATGTAGATCTCTTCTTCCAGATCCCTATGAAGAAATTTTTTCTTCACATCCATCTATTCTACCTCAAAATCAAAAGTAGAAACAATAGATAAAAGTAGTCTAATAGAATCTGACTTGGCAACAGGAGAAAAAATATTACCAAAATCAATTCTTGACACTTGAGAATAACCTAAATTTTCTACCAAACGAGCTTTGTATTTCTCCACCTTTCCTTCTGCATTCATCTTGTTATTAAACACCCATTTTATTCCAATGGATTTCCTTCCATATGGAAACACCATCAGATCCCAAGCCTCATTTTTGTCCATAGATTCCATTTCATCAACCATGGCCTCTTTCTAGAATTTTCCATCCTCTGAATCTACTGCCTCCTTGATAGTTGTGGGATCATCATCAGTAATAGATAAAGAAAAATTTAAACATAAAACATATGGATTATACCTTTGTGGATGCCTTCTCTCTCAAACTGATCTTCTCAAAACTGGTGTTTGTGGCTCTTCCTCTTCTGATTCCTATTTTTTTGTAGAGTTTGATCTCCCTTCTTTTACCTTTTTACCTTGTTGCAATCGAGGCTTACTATGTACTATCACATCACCCCAATTGTTAGTTATTTAAACACATCAATTGTTACCTTGTAAAGCTAATACCAAGCATGTTTCCCTACAGTTTCTCACACATGTCAATCACATGTTCCAGATCTCAAGACAATCATATCTATCAATTTGAAATCAACCTTTACCAAGACTAACAATCATGTCATAATCCATAGTTAACTCATAGTCATTAGACATAATGTTACAACTATCACCTATTTACACTCAAGTACATATCAATTTTCTCAACATATATGTATTAGTACAATAATTTTAAAACAAGATCATTTGAACACATACTCATATTATGCAATTCATCAAACATCCAACCAACTTGTAAACGTACCATGTTAAATTAATCAACTAGATGACATAATCAAACAGTCAAGCACCAAATATACGAAATAAGAAAACTCATACCTTAATGTATCTCAAGGGAGGCTATCTTATCTACACAATCAATCTAGTTAGCACAATATAACTTTACAACACATCAGCTCAAGCACAAATAATATCATGATATCCATAACAGTAACTAACTAACATGTTCACATCATAAGCTCATAAACATTTTCCATTCATTCATAACAATCGCATATGTACAATTAGTCTAAATTAGTATGACATAATATCACAACATATTAACTCATACCTAAATTCCACAACCCTAACCATCTACATAGGCCAATAAAATTTAGCATGATACATATAACATGAAGATCTAACTATAATAACTGTAATCAACAAGTTACTAGCATATAACAACAAGAAGTTATATATCATGTTCATCTACAACATATAACCTATTCATCAAGCTAACTATCATATAATAACAACAAGTTAACCTATAACATACTCAACAACAACATATAACATATAACAAAATCATAAAAAGTTAACCTTCATCAACAACATATAACATAATCATCAATTTATCTAACATAAAACGAAAATAATAATGAATACAACCACAGGTTACTATCATTCATGACTATCTGACACATGTGCATATGACTACACTAATCAACTATCATTTATCATGTATGTAACCATAACATCCATAGAATGAAAGGTATACACATAACCATAATGCATATAACAATCCTTAACCTACATACCTATATGTCTAACATACAAACATGTATGGTGACATGATCTTGCCTCAAGGTCCAATGCTACAACTTCATTTCAATGATATACATCTCATGCTCTATCTCAGCTAGCTCATTAGCATCATAACGTACCAGTAACAACATGATAACCTAATTGCATACAATGACTTCACAATGCATGTATTACTTACCATACATGCATAACCATAACCATGACAATGCATGCATACCATCATATAGACACTAACATGCATAACAAATGCATATACAACCATACACTCATGACGACACATTCCACAACAACACCATCAACCTTCACATGGTGACATAACTAAAACCATGATCAACACCATGCAAATGCAATAAGCACATGGACTATAAGCATAAGCAACACATATGCAACCAACATGAATGCATGACCAACACACCACCTATCCAGTCCATGGGCTTAACCATACGCTCATACCACTCTGTAACACCCTCCTCCCACATCTACCCAAACAACCATCCAGTCGGGGTAAACATGAGACAAAAGGCCACTATGATATGATTCAACTACCTAATTCATGTTAAGGAAGTGGAACCGATGGAAACACACCATAGAGACATTCAACATCGACATTAGGACCCTTATGAACTAATCCAACTTTTCTTCCAACTAGCCCTTGGGTCCCACTGAGCTTTTGGACCACTTGACCTCTCGACGCTCTCATAAGCCTGCAAGCCAATGTCTAGGGATGTTTTTGCATAGTGTTGTGCCAGTGTCCCCAAGATTTGAGCCACTTTTTCAGGTCCAAAGCCTAGGTCACTACCCAAAATAGAATGACATCTTCATAACAGTAAGATAACAAGGAAATAACAATGCAAAATAAATTACTTGAATAAGACCTTTACTAGACCCCTACTTGCCAGGAGAAGCATTTCGTCAAACATATCACGAATATGTAATCTACAGGTGTAAATAACAAATCTAGGCATAGGGGTCTCATAGTTAGCAAAGAATCACTAAGAAACATTGATGCATCAACACATCAAATTCCATTTTATCCATTACGTCATAGATACATTGTTCATTCATTTATTAGTAGAAACATGATGAGAGCCATACATAGCTATTGTCATAAAACATAAAACATATATCTACCAACATAATAGAAACATAAATACTAATGAAATCACAACCATACAAACCAGTATAATACTCATAGAAATACAAGGAGAAATAACCTCATAATGATGATGCAAAATCCAAACCTGGGATGGGTCTTCAATGTTCCACCTGACCGTAAAATGGCTGAGCCAAATCTATCTTCAGTCATTCACCCCTGTGCCATATTCCAAGCATGAATGTGGGATCCCATAAAACACATCAATCCAAAACCATCAAGGGCTTCCAAAGGCAAACCACCTCAATCTATCAAATAGTGATTCCACCTCACAGTCAGACATCACCAAAACCATCATTAGATATGTCTCTATCGCAGACATCCAGGGCTATAGAGCATTTTCTTCAACCAAGGCTCCAAGCCTAGTAACTCAACCCACAATTGCCACCAGGCTCCAGAGTATTTGTCCAATGAAGGCTCCAAGACTAGTAACTCAACCCACCAAGGGCTCCAAAGCGTTTGTCCAACCAAGGCTAATGGAGTAGTAACTCAACCCAAGTTGTTACAGGGCTCCAAAGTTTTTTTCCAATGAAGGCTCCAAGAACTAATATCTCAACCCAAGCTAAGGAAACATTAGAACCAACCAAAACAAAATAAGGAAATAAACCCACAATTTACATGGCTATCCAAGTATTGGCAAGGCTAGGCAATCCACTGTGAATCCAGGGAATCCTCCATGCCAGTGACAGATCCTGACCAATAATCCACATGCATATGCCATGCATGCCAAAACTAATGAGGAAAACATACATGCAACTCGATACCTGCAAGAAAATCTCGATGTAGCTACTGATCCTGATGTCCTCTTGTGCTTTCCTACTCTTCTTTTTCCTTCTTGTTTCAAAAATCCAAGTATGCCACACCCTCCAAGAGTGTTAAGTATCCAAGAGTAAGAGAGAGAGAGAGAGAAGATAATGGGAGAGCTCCAACACTGAACTGGCAAAAGGTTACCAACTGATCCTCATAAGCCTTTTTATGAATGAGGCCTCTATTTTCTTCATTTTCTATTAGTTTCCTTCATTTTCCTCCTCACATGCAACATGTGAACTTTCACCTCCATTTTCTCCTAATTTCCATTACTTTCATAAATAAATGTGCCAAAAATGCCATTTTACCTTTCCAAATCCTTAGTCATTTCCTTTGCCAATTTTCTTAGACATTAATAACCAAATGAACACCCACACTAGGATGTCTTACCCAACATTCAACTCGGAATAAGTGTCCCATGATCGTGGTCTTATATATTTTTACATGGATTTTTAACTAGGGTTCTTACACCTTACATAAGCATGGGGAGGGGTGGGAGGAGTGGGGGCACAACTGAACACATCTCTATAACTTTGCGAAGTGTAGAGGTGCGGAGGAAGAAAAGAGGGGGTGGGGGGAGTCTGAAAAATCTCCATTTAAGACATTGTGCAAAGTGCAGAGGTGTTAAGGAAGAAATCTTATTCTTCCTCTGCACCTCTGCACCTTTGCACTCTACATGAGTAACAATTCCTTGCCCAAGTCTATGTTATAAAAAGATCACAAATTCCTTGCAATTTCTTGTAGGTGGATTGCAGAAGTCTTCAGATATTACCTAAATATGCAGTATAACTATTATGTGCATAGGTGGATGACATAGTTAAACATTAGGGAGTTGAATTTCAATTGAAAGCATTGAGAATAGTCAGTAGTATTTCCAACAGATCCATTTGTTGTTGAACCAATATTTTACCCAGTTCTCTTGACTCATTCGATCCACTAAAAGAACCATCATTATCAATTGCATTTGAATAAGAATCCTCAATTGTTGATCCATAACCACCAACAAAGACATTCACAATTAAACGAGTTGAACCACCAATGAATCTATATCCATATTCAGTCTCACTATATCATCCAATGGTAGTGGGTTGAATTTCTTCGTAATTAGATCCTCCCATTACAAACCTAGCATTCCCCTAAAATTCAATGGTGGATCACCTCTGTTCAGTCCCAGATACAATGATTGACCAATAAGGGGGTGGGGGGGTGCAGCTGAATAAATCTCTATAACTTGGTGGAGTGCAGAGGTGTGGAGGAAGAAACAAGGTAGTGAGGGGAGGCTGAACAAATCTCCATTTAAAACATTGTGCATAGTGCGGAGGTGTGAAGGAAGAAAGCTTCTTCTTCCTTTGCACCTCTGCACTCTACACCAGTAACAATTCCTTGCCCACAGTGTACATTATAAAATATCACAAACTCCTTGCAATTTCTTGTAGGTGGATTATAGAAGTGTTTAGATATGACCTAACTATACAGTATAACTATTATGTGCATAAGTGGATGATAGAGTCATACATTAGGGAGTTTAATTTATATCGAAAGCATTGGGTAGAGTCTGTAGTAGTTCCAACAGATTGATTTGTCATTGACCTGTTATTTTACCCAGTTCTCTTGACTCATTTGATCTAGTAAAATAACCATCACTATCATTGGTATTTGAGTAAGCATCCTCAATCGTTGATCCATAACCACTAGAAAAGGCACTCACAACTAATCGAGTTGAACCACCAATGAATCTTTATCCATATTTAGTCTCACTATATCATCCAATGCTAGTGGGTTGAATTTCTTCGTAATTAGATCCTCCCATTACAAACATAGCATTCCCCTAAGATCCAATCATCCATCACCTAGGTCCAGTCCTAGATACAACAGTTTCCTAATAAGTTGATCCCTCGTTAATAATAAGGTGGTCGGAAAGGTAAACACAACCACCAATAGAGGTAGTAAAGGAAGATGGATTTGATTGAGTGAAAGATGGGATTTCGGTGGGAATAAGTAGTACGAAGTACCGATCTTTTGAAAATCTCCAACAAAAGGCAAGAACAAAGAAAAATATGGATTGGTAAAGCAAAGATTCTAGTTCAACAACTAGAATAAAAAAGGGGGGAAGCACCCATGTATGTGATTGTTATATCTTCTCCCTATCCGACTCATATTGATAGGCACTTGTGTCTGTGTTAGCTAGTTCTTAAGTTCAACTTTGAAACTAGGTATATAGAATTTATTCAGTCTCTTAATTTGCTTAAAATTCCACTACAGTAGATGAAATGTGGAGTTTGAAGATGTGGAGCTTAAATCCATGCATTGGGAGGTGTGGAGCTCTGGATAACCAAAACATCTATGCATTTTTGAAAGAAAAGTTCCACATGATGCTTTGGAAGAAGTTCGTGTCCTCAATGTTTGACTCTATCATCCACCTTCAACAAAACTAAGTTGTATATTTTTGCTTTATTTTCAAATCCCAGGGCATGGGTTCAAATCTCACTCTTAACAAAATTATGTTAAACATTTTCACTTTATTTTTAAATCCTAGGGTGTGAGATTATATTGCACATTTTTGTGTTATTTTCAAATCCCACTCTCAACAAAATATGTTGTGGATTTCAGCTTTTTTTTTCGGAGCGAAAAATTTCAAATCCCATTTTGTGGGTTCAAATCCCTCTCTCAACAAAATTAGGTTGAAAATTTTCTCTTTATTTTCAAATGCCACTCAACAAAATTATGTTGCAGTAGGATAATTAAAAAAATTATCATTGCAATCCATATACCTTCATGATGTGCTGCTCTCTCAACACAATGTGCTAAATCTCTTATCACAATGCACTTTGTATACCTCATGACGTGCTAACTCTCTCTACACAATGCATGTTGCCTTCTTTATGCTTATAAATACTTGTGATAACATGTCACATAACAATACATTTTCACCTCCTATTGCCTACCAATTTCCATTTGGAGCACCATGCAGACTCCATGTTTCGCTTCTTGTGCACTATTTCTTCTCTTTGTTTTCCCCTTCTTCTCCTCCATGCACTCATTTCATGATTATGGAAAATTCCCTCCTCACATTAAAAAGCTTATTTTCTCCAATCCTAATAATGTCATGGTCAATTGGAGTCACGTTGTCCCCTTTTGCAGTTGGGCTTATGTTACTCGCCACTGTTGTCATACAAATAGAGTGGTCTTCCTTGATCTCTATCAGATGGATCTGCACAACGCCATCTCTTCTTTGCTCGATAATTTATTCCTTTTGTGTGAACACTAACTTTCAAGAAATGCACTCCATGGTCATATACCACCTTTCATACACTTGGTCAAGCTCCACGACATGCCTTTATGGAAAGAAGTATGAATATTTCACCATGAGACATGCCAACATGACCTAGAACATCATTAGCACATAGTAGTAGGACAATTGGCAAAGTAAAGAGGTGAGTGTATGAATTGTGTGGAAGCTTTTTCATTGTGTAGAGTGCAAAGGAAATTCCACACAATGAAATCTCTTTGCACTCCACATACAATGAGTTAATTGATCTAATTTATTGCGAAAATAGGGCGTTCTCAAATAATGACAAAACATAGATTGAGAATTATTACCATTGCGATGTGTCATTGCGTAGGCTAAAGAAGTGCAGATGAAACTTTCATTATGCTTCTTCTGCACTCTGCACAACCTTAAACAACTAATTAGGGGTTGAGGCATGAAACATTCATTATGTTTCTTCTGCACTCTACACAACCTTAAACAATTAATTAGCGGTTGAGACAAGGACTATGTTACGTTGCTATTAATCTTGTTTAACATATGCATCAAATTATTTTATTTTATTTATATTATAATTCCGAGAGTGAAAGTGAAATATTTTTACCATGTGTTTTCATACTCGATATTAAGAAACAAGTAAACATCATTTTTATTTTATTATAATATTAAACAATTAATGAGTGGTTGAGGCAAGGACTATGTTGAGTTGCAGCTATTAATCTTGTTTAACATACACAGAACTCTTGTATTTTATTTATATTTCCAAGAGTGAAAATGAATTTTTTTACCATATATTTTCATACTCAATATTAAAAACCAAGTAAACATCATTTTTGTTTTTATTATAATATTTTTTATATTTACAATAACCCTATAACCCTTTTTTAAACACTTGTCATATAGGCAGAATTGCACATCACCCATATTGTCCTCATGGTAAACTATGGAATGCATTTCTTGATCCAATTAACTGAGAAACGAATTAAACTATTTTGAAACTAAATAACTATTGTTAATTGTATATACCTATATTTTAATATTTGAAAATAATTATTTATATACCTATATTTTAATATTATGAAAATATATTTTATGGTTCAGAATTTGATGATAAATAAATTTATATTTACTCGGAATATCAAAACAACCTCATCCAACCTTTCATCAAACTTTATCTCGGGCTAAACAAAAAATGTGTTTAACCGTTAAGCCTTACCCTGGATAAAGAGGTTCGATGAATATAAAACTGACCCTCAATAAATGACGTTGGGCAGCATGGTGTGTGTATAGATATATATTATGGACTTCACTTTAGAATGATATTAAACTCATTAAGCCTCTCATCATTTTAGTCAGAGCAGCCACAACTATTATAAATGATTCGTAAAAGGATATGCGAATTAAATAGTGAGCCATCTTTATTTTGGTTTATCGTGACTCTAAAATTCTGAAATTACCGCAACCTATCCTTAATAAGATCACATGGTTAGTTTGAACACGGGTTACAGAAATTCTGAAATAACCTATCTTGATCGCATGGTTAGTTTGAACTCGGGTTATATGGTTGATTCACTTTGTAGAATATATGCTAACAAAGTTTAATCAATTAATGACAATTATATTGGTCTAATTTAACTAATAAATGAAATATTTACTATTTTATGGCATTTTTTCCCACTTATTTTATCAAAATTTAACTAATAAATGAAATGGTCATTTTATGGTATCTTTTCCCACTTATTTTATCAAAAATATTGAAGAAGACTTTAACAATTAAAATTCTAAGATATTTAATATGTAAAATAAAAAATTGAAATAGTTATGAACATTTTTCCCTTTTAGTTTAATTTATTAAAGAAATGTCCTCGGAAACTAGCTATAGGTTTCTTAAGCATGTGGTATTGAAAAAGTAGTTAAGCATTTTTTCCTTTTTTAATTAAATTGGTAAATCAAAAATATATATATCATATGAACACCAGTTAAGAATTTTGGAGCATTAAGAATTTTGGAGCATGCCCTATTAGTGAGCCATGGTATTGTACCAAAGTATATTTATAGGTTAGGAATCTTCATGCCAAGTGGGATTAATCTACATAATTAACTATCTCATTACATGTATGTTAAAATGTACATATATATGTTTAAATCATATATTAATCCTTTTTAGAATCAATAATAATAGTACTAATAATAATGAAGTTATAATTGAGTTAAGTTATTTTTATTTTTATTTAAATTGGGCAATGTTAGATATATTATAAGATAAGTATTTTGATGTCTATAAGTGTTTTTGAGACATTTAATTTATATGGTTACTCTAATCTTAATAATAATCAAAGATAAAATGTTATGGTTAATGTTAATGAAGCCTCTCACCTGAAAAGTGGAACTCTTAAGTATCCTGCCCCCCAATTCCTTAATTATTTTTTAGAATGAATAATCCAAAGTGATGCATGCCACTAACTAATTAAGCCAAATAACACGTCAAATTGAAGTCAAGAGGATAAAAACCAAAGGTCATTATATCCCTTGTACCACTGCACAATTCGGATTTAATGGAGTGACCCTTTGAGTTTGGTTTTATTAAGGCCCTCGATGTATGTGGGATAATGTATTCTATGTTCATTCTAGGTGGTTGTTTTTTAAGAGGCTTCTATTGGCTCAACATTGTATAGAAATTGTGTCTCCTTACCTTGTGTATGGTATTTACTTGGAGGCATTTCTAATTAGCCTTGGAAACATATGAGGTTAGTTGCTCCATTAATAATATAGTTACATCCTATTTCGTTCCGGTTTTTGTATCAAGTTGGTGGTTCAATTAGAGTGGTTCTCAACATCAATAGAGGATTTTAGAAAGCATATTGGAATTAGTGGGTTTTGAATAGTTCTCTTCAGATTTGGAAATGCATGGCAAATCACAATCATCTAGGGTATTTCCCTTTGTGTACAAGATTATAGCCATTCGATGTGTAGTTCAAAGACAAGAGGCAATTATTGTAGATAATAAGACTTCCCTTTTCTTTACAGAAGGAATAATTTATGCTCAAGATAAAAATCATAACAATGGGCTAGTGGTGACAACAGACACTATGTTGCAACAAAATAGACAAAATAAAAATGTATAGCTTAAGTGAAACACATTGGCCATCACGCTTAAGTTTGGTTAAGAGTCATTAGTAATCTATCTCTAACTTTAGAATGTCTATTAACTCAAGCATTCAAAAGAACAATGAGAAGCCCCTTCCCCAAATACTAAAAAAAGTATACATAGATATCTCTAAATTATTATAAAAAAAAAAATCAATGAAATGACACAAAAAATCAAATCAAATCTAACATAATTTTAACTATATCATGCATGTTTCAAAAAAAAAAAAACCAACATACATACATAAGGTTCATTAATTAAAAGTGAAGACTTCTTCACTTTAAAAAAATGAATTATAACAATATACTACTAATCTACACACCCCTTTCAAGTTAATTAAGGTGAGAA
The DNA here is from genome assembly GCA_000404065.3 of Pinus taeda. NCBI lineage: Eukaryota > Viridiplantae > Streptophyta > Pinopsida > Pinales > Pinaceae > Pinus > Pinus taeda. The sequence goes on from APFE031176067.1 coordinate 43,592, forward strand.
ACACTATGGGGGAGATGTTGTAGTGTCATTAAATGAGTGTAAAAATTAAAATGGTGGCTCAATATGGGAGATATGTTGTAGTGATTGCAAATGAAAGTAAACATGTAGATGTCAACTTAATATTGGACAAATGTTATAGTATCATTAAATTGAAGCATAATAATAATAATAATAATAAAGCATGATGTTGACTTAACTAAAAAAAATTAAAAAATAATAAAATAATAAAAATAAGAAATCATAACATAATATACGTATCACATAAAATAATATATATATATATATATATATATATATATATATATATATATATATATATATATATAAAAGATAATTTGACTATTCAAATGTAAATAATGATTCATATTGCCAGTGAGGCTTATACTAACAATTGTACCACAGGTTGCAATGTAAACGTCCTAAGGCGGTAGCATAAGAAAGAAGTTGTGATATGTTATGTGATTTAATTGAATATCTAAATTATAAATATAAATTATTTTATTTAAAAAGAAATTTTAGGTTTGGAGAAAAGTTTGGATAAAGAAATTGGTTTTTTTATCGCACCACACATTTAGCCTCTTCTATAAAAGAGTTCAAATTGTTAAGATAAAAGAGTTGAAGCTGTTAAAATAAGTTATATTTAATTGATATCCAATCTACATAAATAGAGAAGTTAATAGAGCTATACCACAATTTTAACAACCTTGATACTCATGATGTAATTGTACAAATAGAGAAGTTAATAGAGCTATACCACAATTTTAACAACCTTGATACTCATGATGTAATTGTACTAGTAATAAACATATAAGAGTTTCTTCACCTTACCATTTTTTTCCATGTCTCAATTTTTTCTTGTCATCTCTCTACTCTATCTTTAGCTTCTTAGTTACGACAAAAGAAACCCTATTTGGGTCTTGAATTTTGTTCAACATCTCTAGCTCTTCTAGTGTCCAGCTCTTAAAATTTTCCCTTCAATTCCTCCAATTCATGGTTCTTCATGCCTCCTTAGGTTGCTCCTCTTCACAGTAGAATCCTCATAGTCCTCAAGTTATCCTCTTCCTTCTAAAAAAACAAACTTGAAGATGCAAACTCAAACATTCTTTGTTGCAGAAGCAAACATGCAGTTCGGAATGTTGCAACCACAAAAGTTTTATGTACACATGGATACTATCATGTTCTGAACAAAGAGCTGGTCTACGCAAATAAAAGTTGAGCATTGATTGACATCGTTGTCTTTAGTATTTGTTTGAGAGAGTTGAATCTGATTCACCAATAATTCTCTTCTACTGAGTACTGATCAATTTTCAAAAACAAGTATTGAGTACTTATTTTTCTTATGCAAAAAGTAAACAAATATTGGCATCCATGATCCTTCCATGACAATCCAGTGGTATCAAACACTTGCTATTCATCTGAAAAAAGTGAACAAATAATAGCCTCCATAATCGAGTAGTATTGAATACGAGTTCTTCTCGCAAGATTGTTAAATTTCATGTTATAAAAAATATATAAAAAACAATATAATGATGCTACAAATAAATATAAATATTTTAGAGAAATAAAGCCAATTAAATTTAAAAATAATTGAATTTTAAAAACAAGTTAACCAACTAACCATATTATCCCCCACTACAGACGTGAAGTAAGATCTAGTTGCCGCAGGCTTATCTTCATGGGGTGTTTCTCATGTTACTTCGTGGGGTGTTGTTTTTGTTAATCCATCTTCGCCTTTGAGTGGAGGGAACATCCGAAGCAATGGTATTAAAATCATTTGACGGGAGATCTATGAAGTAAACCTGGAACTCTGGAATGTTCATGCCATGGCGAATGAAAGTTAATTGCATTGCTCTCACGATGTCAACTGCGAGAAGAGTATTCATACCAATTCTTTTTCACTTCGTAAAAACCACTTCATATCTTTTGTACTTATCCACATTGGAAAGTCTTACACAATTACAACATTTGAAAAAACTCGCAGAACTTCAACCACTAACAACTTACACATGAGCAAAATTGTTTTTTCCATAATCCTTGTTCATAAATGCATGTATCACTCAACATGTTACATGCGTAACCATAAAAAGGGTTTGTTATTTTCTATCAAAGAACAAAAATATTCTGCTTCATCCAAAATATGTTCACAGTACATATATTACCTTGGGTCAGTGCTATTTCTTTCAAAGGGTCTTGGTTTTGAGTTTGTTGAGTTAAAATGTTGAGAGATGAGTATAACAACCATGACAACTATCAAACAACCAACCAGTGAACTGACGAAGAGGGCATCAGGTTGTCTGGTTTGCATAAATCCATAAATTCCATCAGAAGTTACTAGAATCAGGTCATTCAAGCCATCATTTGAAAAATCACCATATATTATGGGGTGGGTAAGTGGAGATGGCATGAAGATTGACGTAAGATGACTACCATCTAGGGAACATGCAGTGGCAAAGGTTCTAAAGTAAGGTTAACCTTTTCTTCAACAATACCGGCAGGTGAAGGAAAATTTGACCAGGTAGAAGGAGTTAGTAGTTGTCATGTTCGGATTGCATATTGGTCGTGAATGATTTGAAAACAAGAAGTATCCTCTCGTCGGCTTGTCAGGAATATTGCATCACAATGGCTTCCTTTATGATGTTTGTGTCCATCATTTCCGTGAATCAGGATAGGCATTGCTACCTCTAGAGGAGCAACATAAAACATGCGATCAAAAGCTTGTAATACACCAAATGGGCCATGCTTGTAGATAAAGGCGTTAAAAATTTTCTCTGGCACTAGAACTCCAGAAGTAGCTACATCCCAACAAGGTTTGAGTGCTGCCATTGTTCTAGTTGCTACAGTCTAATGAGTACCACTTCCTCCTGTTAGAGTTTAAATCTGTCTTAGGCTGAGGGAAATCAAAATTCAGGGTAACCACAAACCACACTCAGTCTGGTAGCTAGCCCTACCAGAATAGGAGAGGGCTCTCTCCGGGTCACGCTCAGTGAAGAATAAACAATATGGTCTGAGATGACTTACAATGAATATTTCTTTTAAGCTAGTAAATAGATATGGAAAAAGGCGATTTTTGAATGACTAAAATTTCTAGGCTGTGTAGGGCCAAAGGACCGCCTGAGATGGGAAATTAAATCAAAGACATAGAATATTTCGTGAGGCAAGATAGGCATGGAGGTTTTAGTAATCAAACTGAAATAATATGTGGTGGAAAGACAGTTGAGAAAGTTGAAAAGGGCATATACATGAATCCTTCTCAGACAGAGGAAAACACACAAAGTATGAATGCTTTACAAGGCATAGCATAACAATGGATTCTACCTTTCCTACTTAAAAGAAACATTCAAATGGAAATGAATATAAATGAGCTGCAAAACATTACACGTTACATATGAAACAGAGAAAGAAACACATGCTAAAACTCACGCCACAGGAACCTCATAAATCAGAGCTGCATCATTTTTCATTAATCTCCAGGCCAAGCTGTACAATGAATATGTTGGGTTTTTCTCTACGCTATTCCCAGAAACTTCAACCAACCCTTTGCAAATGGTTTTTCATACAATAAATAAGCTTCACTATCAGAAAGTGGATCAACCCAAAGTTGGGGAGTTTTTTAAATTATTACAAACCAGAAATGAAAAGCCAACCATCAGTAACAGAAGTAGTGATTCACTTTAATTTCTCTGATGACCAATAAAAAACAAACAAAAATGTAGCGTAGATCCCCTGGGTGATTGCTCGCCTTCCTTTTGCCACTTGGATAGAAGCCAACCTTTAATGAAAATGTTTTTAAAATTTGCCTCTGATGTCGGGAAAAATGTATTGTTAATTAACGGGCCCACTTGGAGAAAATTGCAAATCGAATTCTCGCAGAGCGGAAGTGATTTGGCCTTTCGCGCTTTGTGTGCCACACCAAAAGATGTATGTGTTGCGCCACTTTGGAGCTAATTTTGAGGCACTTGTGGAAGTCTAAATTGAGCCCAAGTGTGCTTGTCAGAAATCACTACCTGTCTACTTTCCAACCCAAGTGGAATTTCTGAATTTGGTGCTCATTTGCCCCTCGAAAACTTCAATCTCCCAAGACTGCTTCCTGTGTGTCAAACTAGGAGCAGAGAGGTCATTTTTGCATGTTTTCGGCCTCCTCAAGACTCAAAACTTACCCAAACTTCTTGGCCATGCACGAGTAGTCATGATTTTCCATGACAAATCCAAAAATGCAAACATTTTCTCATTTGGAGCTCCCTAGGAAGAGCGTGCGCCACGTGGCGTGACGCTGTGGGAGAAAAACTCTGTTTTTTAGCACAAAATTTCTCAAAATACCAAAAATGCCCCAAATTTCTTGAAATTTGGGCAGGAGCTCCTTCATCAAGAGTCATGATGAGCCAAGGATGCCTCGGCCAATATCTAAAGATGATCAAGCTCTTTTTGCCATTTTTGCTTCTTCATTACCCTTTTCAATTTCACCTTGAGACTCCTGATTCTTGCTTTAGAACTCATGTTCTGCACCTTGTAATGAAAAGCTCAGCAATGCATTGTCCCTATCGGCCTTGTCCAGTAGTTCCTCTAAGTGCATGTTCAATTTCTCCAAAGCAAACTCTCGGTCCTCATCCTTTTGCTCCATAGGTTCGCCTTGTGCTGCCTTAATGTGCTGCTGATTTTCTTTTTGATCAGTTGCAACTCTATCTCAGCTTGCCGATCTTCAAGTTGCTTGTTCCGTTGCTCAAGGTATCTGATAATCCACTTGGTCCTCTCTAAGTTGCGAGACAAATCCTGAATCCGTGTCTGCTGTTCTTGCATGATTTCTTTGACATTTTGGCCCACAGCTGCATCATCATCCTCGATGAGAATGAAATCGGTCTCATGCTCACCTAAAGGCCCCTCGTCATGCATTGGCCCTTTACCTCTATCCTATACCTATGGTGCTGAAGTTGAAATCGAGGCCCCTTCCACCCCGGGTGGAGATAACACTCGCTTTGTTGCTGCAAACAAATGTCTAGTGCCCCTCTAATATGTGATGAACACGGGCACACTAACGGTCTCATGGCGCTCATACTGATGAGAAGGTCCACCTGTCTCAAATATAACCTCTAAAGGTCCCGGTGGAGCTCTGAAAAAATAACGAGAGATGAAATCCTCCCAGGTGATTCCCTGTAACTCAAGCTGATGCACCACCAATATCTTGATGAGAGCAAAATGGTAAATGTTGTTGTATTGTTGTTCAGGGGTCTTGTTCTGCACAAGGGCAGTCATCCTTTCTATGTTTCGGCATATGAACAATGGGATGTTCATTATGCATACCTGATTGAAATGCATGAGCAACCTGATATGATAAGCGGATACACGTGAGAAGCAACCTTCACAACTGAAATACTTCATGATTAATTTCATTAAGGGAGCATATTCATCTTTGAGATATCGGAACGGTAACACTCTCTCGAGCTGCCTCAAGAAAGCAGGTTTAATATATGGCTCATAGTGTTGCCGGTCAATCTTCTGCTTCTTATTCCATGGTTCATCAATGTTAGGGATGCCGGTGGCTAGTGAGATAGTTTCTGGGGTAAGTGTAAAGGTGACACCAGCCAAAGTAATTTGATCTCCATGTAAATGCAGTACAAAAAGATGAGCCAACTCATGACGGAATTGAACACTAGCCACCTTCTCACTAAATTCCTAGCATGATTGAAACCGAAAGTAAGAAACGACAAGAGGGTAGGCCTGCAATTCTGTGAGGGTGATTGGTTCTTCTCTAATATGTTTGCCACTTTTGTGAGGCCTCCAGGGAGCCTGTTCTTCCTTAGGTGAGTCACTTTGAGTCTCCACCTCAGATCCGGATGAATGATCAGATGACATAATTAATGCTATGAAAATTGCTCGAAGCAATGAATGTTGGTTGCAAGACTGTGTTGGACTGCTGTTGTAATATGGTTGAAATCTATCACCAAGGGAGAAATGTAACAAGGGACTGTTAGGGAGGGGAAAAAAATGAAGGGATTAGGAGTATTAGGATAGATTTTGTTTAGGGCAATGTAGGAGGGTTTGAGAATTTTGCATAGGGTAGATTTTTTGGGATTTTTTACATTTGGAAATAAGTGGTAGGGGATAGGAAATAGGAGTTTAGTAATGTATTAGGGTAGGGAAAAATGGGCAAAATGGAATAGGGAAGAAAGGAATGATGGATAGAAGGGAAAAATGAAATGGAGGAGGAACCTTGGCACCAACACTATTAATTTGCAACCCTAACAGCAATTGGCTTGATGAATTTAAGAGGTAGAGTTTGGAAGTTTTGTTTGAAACTTTTGGAACCATAAACCACCATCACACTAGCACAATAATGGATGAGAAACCGAGATGTCGACCCTACCTGACAAATTTAAGCAATTCAATGTTGATTTGGAGGATTTTCGGGCATCTTTTGGATGATAGGTTTTGAGCACCGCGCCACTTGCCCAGAGCGTCGCACCGTTTCACAGCGTCGTGCCCATGTAAATTTACACTGGGCAACTTCTCCCAGAGCGTCGCGCTCCTCTAGTGCACCACGCCACTTGTTGTATGCACTGCGCTCCAACTTTTAACACAATCACGACCTTTCAAACTGCAGCTTGTTCTTCAACCTCCAAATTCAACTTTTCTATAAGATTTTATGAATGTAATTTGACACAAATGATTTATATAACTTGGAGAAATATCTTGCAAGAGTTGGATTTGATTTTTTCTTCCTCCAAAACCCATTTTGTAATGTTTTTCATTTTGGCACTTTATCATTTAATGAAACTTCTGTCTTTTGGCTTTCTCACTGACTTTCTTTCTCACTGACTTTCTGAGTTTTGAGCTGATAAACTTGGTTGTTTTTTACAGGGATATTGGCGTTGATGTTTGGTAAAGGAAAACCAGAGCCTGCTTTGAAAACTCCATGGCGGAAAAAAAAATACATGATTATTACGAAAAATGAATTCGACAATTTCTTATTCAAAATAGAGTTTTGAACAAGAAATGTCCTCAAATGTGTTTGATGATGAACTTTTGAACTAAGAACCTCTTCGAAAACCATCATCATGGCCTACGAGCATTATTCGACATGTTTGAAGACCAACCAGTAGACCTAGACTTTGAAAATAACTCTTTTTGACCAAAATAGCATAATGACTATGAATGATTGAAATGACCTTTGATGAACATAGAGAAATTTTGACTAGCCCGGGCAGGTACAAGCATGAGGGAAACAAGAACAACAAACCCTTCCATCAGACAATGGCATGCTCCCTGGCGAAATGCAATTGAGTGAAACAAGCGAGACACCTAAAAATGAAATGCAGAAAGAGTTTTGATCTCTGACAGAGGACTGACAAGACCGACTCTAACATTGGCTCCAATGGGGGATGGTAGCTCCTTGGAGGTTCCAAGAACGACAGATCTTTGGGAGAGCAGACAGTGCCTTCGTCCATTGGGCTATGGAGTCATTATTTCAACAAACAATACAAAACTCTTGACTCATTTATTGACTGAAACTTGACTGGAACTGACTCAAGTTTGGACTTAAAATGACTCGACGACTGACTAGACAAACTCGAACCAAAACTGAAATAAAAATGGTATTTACAGTGATGATGGAAGCAACATAAACTACTCAGAAATGGTACCGTTTGAGCAGCCGACCATTGATCAACCCTCCTGGACAATCTTCCCCATTCATTTCCTTCAGAAGAAAGGCATTCTGACCCCGATATGCTGCAATCTTGAAGGGACCTTTCCAGAGATTCTCGAATTTACTGTGTTTTCCCTTTTCCTCATTCCTTGCGTCCCACTTCAGCACCACATCATCCAACTGAAATTTGTCTGCCTTTGCTTTTCTGTGATAAATTTTCTTAATCTTCTCTTGCAATTTGGACGTTTTTTGGAAAACTTCGTCTCTGCTCTACTGCAAATGGACCATTTGATTCAATCTTCTCTGCATAGGATCATCTTCACTGCCAGCCTCCTGAAGAAGTTTGACTACCGGAGCTGCGAGAGAGGTAGGAAACACTGTATCAACTCCATACACAAGCTCAAAGGGGGACATACCAATGAATTTTTTCTGACTGACCCGATCTGCCCAGAGTGCATTGACCAATTTCTTATGCCAACTCGTCTTTTTGATTTCCAGCAGCTTCTTGATGATATTGACTAAAGATATGTTAGAAGATTCTGCCAACCCATTGCCTTGTGGATGATAGGCAGTTGAATGACCCAAAATGATTTTATACTTGTTACAAAACTTAATCATCTTCTTTGATTTGAAAGCTATTGCATTATCAGTGATCAACTTATTCGGGCAACCAAAACGAGACAAAATGTTATTCTCCAAGAATGAAATAATCACCGCATCTGTAGCTTGCTTGGTGGGAACTACTTCGATCCATTTCGTGAAATAATTTGTTGCCGTGAGGATCCATCTATGCTGACCGGAAGAAGCGGGATGAATTTCGCCAATGAAATCTAACCCCCACTGCTGAAAAGGGGCACTCACCTCAATGGGTTTAAGCGGCAAAGGCTATAATTTCTTCTTTCCTTCAAAAATATGACGTTTATGACAGCTCTTGACAACCTTATGTACATCTGCAAACAATGTCGGCCAATAGTACCCGGCTCTCAGAATTTTATTTGCCGTAGTTTTCCAAAAAAGGTGACTGCCACAATCTCCTTTGTGGAAATCTTCCATGACCTGCTTTGCTTCTTCTTCCACCAAACAATTCAACAAGACACCACCGGGATCTTTCCAATAAAGTGCAGAATTTAGAATGCAAAACTTGGCAGCCTTTAATTTGAGAGTTCTAGCTTTGTTTCTAGTCATGTCGGGTGGTGGTGACAAATTTTGAAGCACATATATGATATCTGAATACCATGGAGAAAGAATAAACATTTCAGATACCTGAGTTGACGAACCTTCCTCATTCTCATTGGACATAGCAGCGACCATATTTATGTCCAGGGCGTGCAAGTTTGATTTGGCCATTAACTTTGCCAATTCCTGTCCTTTAACAAGATTTGTGGGCTTTATTTCCACATCATACTCCAGCAAAGCTACAGTCCACTTGCCTCGTCTCCCTTCAGGATCTATCTGCACTAAAACATCTTTGACAGCAGTGTTAGGAACATAAGCCATAATATGAGAATGCATAATGTATACCCGAAAGTCTTTCAATGCTTTCACAAGTGCGTGGACATGCTTCTCAATGATGTTGTACTTTAAGGTTGCATCTCTTATAGCTCGGCTGAAGAACACAATTGGTCTTTCGTGATCATCTCTTTTCTGCATCAACACGGCTGCCATAGTATGATCTGAAGCAAATGAAAACAATATAAAATCCTGAGTGTAATCCGGGCTGATTAGAACTGGAGCTAAAGAAAGAGCCAATTTGACTAAATTGAAAGATTTTATAGCCTCTTTCGTCCACTTCACTTGGATGTCCTTCTTAAGCATGTTTGTAATCTCTCTTAGGTGTTCAGCAAGATTAGGTACAAAGCGGCGTAAAAAAATTCATTTTACCATCGAAAGATTGAATCTCCTTCTTATTCCGGGGAAGATTGATTTGTTGAATCACTTGTACACATGCTAGATCAATACAGATGCCATCTTTTGAGATAATGTGCCCAAGTAGTTTGCCTTCCTCCATGGCAAACAAGCTCTTTTTCAGATTTAGCGACAGACCATATTTTCTGCACTTTTCAAAAACAGTTTTCAGATGATACATGTGTTCTTCATCTGATTTGAAAAACACTGTCAAATCATCAAGGTACACAACCAAAAAGACATCCTTCTCATTTTCGAAAGCCAAGTCCATTTCCCGCTGAAATGTGGCACCCGCGTTCTTCAAACCAAAAGGAATTTTAGCGTAATGAAAAGTTCCCCACGGAGTGGTGAATGTTGTTTTGTCTCGGTCATCTTCATGGATAGAAATTTGGTTATATCCAGAATAACCATCAAGTAGTGACATATGAGATGCTCCAACTACTCGCTAAAGTATATGATCCATTTTGGGCAACGGATAGTTATCTTTCAATGAAACTTTATTTAGATTCTTAAAATCAATGCACAAGTGAATCTCACCTGTCTTCTTTCGTACGGGCACCAAATTAGAGATCCAGTCCGAAAATCTGATGGGAACAATGATTCCTGATTTGTACAACCTGTTTATCTCCTTCTCAATTGATGGCAGCAGGTTTGGATTTAGCCTTCTCAACTTCTGTCTGAAAGGTTTCTGATCAGGCTTTATGGGTATAGTGTGCTGAATTGTGTTGGTATATGTCTTCAAATCAGAATAGTCCCAAGCAAACACATTAGCGAAAGATGATAGTAAATTGATATATTTGGCTTTTATCTCTTGTGGCAATGCTTTAGACAGTTTTACCATTTTAGGATTAGCAGTTGTTCCGACATTGACCTCTTCAAAACCCTTCTCTATTGGTTACAATGTTGGTTTGCGGGCTACGTCATCTTGATCAAAGAGTTCTTCTAAAGGTATCAAGCCTTTAGGAATAATGTTATTCTTTAGCTGCAACACACCCATTTGATTGATTTGCACATCATCTTTACCATCATCATTTTCTACATCAATTGAGGTTTCTTTGAACTTACCTTTGTTTTGCAGAAAATCATCAATCTCCTCATCATCTTGGAAAACTTGCCAATATCTCTGATTGTCTGGGACAGTCGGACGATGTTTGACATGAATTTCGAATTTATTGTTGGATTTCATTGGAATCTTTAGACTACTTGTTGCCTTAGCAAGAGCATCAGTAATGCTATTTTGAACACGAGGCACACATGTAAAGGTATATTCTGAAAATAATTTCAGGATGTCTAGAACTGCATTCCGGTAAGCCCGCATCCGAGGATGCTTTGCTTGATATTCGCCTCTGACCTGCTTAATCACCAACTCGGAGTCGCCATATACTGCAATCCTCTTAGCATTCAGCTTTCTTAGAATTTATAGGCCAGTAATTAAAGTTTCATACTCAGCTTCATTGTTCGAACAATCAAAAGCTAACTTATAAGAACATACCTGCACATTACTAGGCACTTTGTTCATGGCGGAGAAAGGACTGCGTACCCAAATACCAATTCCAGCACCATCATTTCCCACTGCACCGTCGAAATCCATGGTCCACAAACCTTCTTCCCCTTCTTCCACGTGCTGAAATTCTGCTGGCTCTGTTTTTCCTGCTTGTTTTCCATTACCTTCAGCTGATTTCTCAACGGTGTTTTGTTGTTCTTGTCCTTCTTTTTCCAAAAATTCCCTGAAATTTGCTGCTATTTCAGGAATATCATCTGCTACGACTAACTAACTATCAATATCATGGAAACTATTTGAATACAAAAGAAAAGACTCTAGTTCTGTATGTACATAATTAATCGGATGATTAATTGGTTTCTCCTTGCTTGTAATCATGTATTTCATTTTTTATTCCCGATATAGTTTCCTCATTTGGCCAAACAATGTAATCGTTGCATAGGAGAAATCTAGTTATAATGTCCCTTTCAATTTTACTGCCCAAGACCTGGAAAGAAGCATACCGAATCTGGGAGGAATGTCAGCCACAACAACATCCATCAAAACATTCTTCACTGGGATTTGATCCAGACTCACAATCAAGTCTTTGATGAGCTCGATACAGTTTACTCTGCTGGAATCAAATGAATAGAAATCATGGTATTTCCTGGTGATGTCCAAACCCAACTTATCCATAATAGCCTTTGGCATAAGATTGTGGGAAGCTTCGAAATCGAACATGGCGTTATGTAACACGAAATCGTGCAATCTTAGAACTGATATAAAAAGGTGGCACATCACTCTCTGGAGACTCACCATTCAATGATGGCCCAAAAATCATTCGGGTTGATCATCTTCGACATTCACCATATCAGACATTGGATCAAAATTCAAAATTTTAGAAACTTGCCCTCTATAACTGTTGTTTCTCATTATTTCAGTCAAGGGAATGGATACCTTCAATTTAGAAATTTCATTCTCTAAACTAAAGGCTGAAGTCTTTTCTACCTCTTTGGCCAGGACATCTTTCTTTTCCTTTTCTTTCGATGCAATTGGCTGATTTGATTTTTCTACTGATGGTGATTTGCTGCTATCAGGATCAACTGCCTCCTTTCCTTTCTTTTATGCAACTGATGAATCATTCTTTGATGCTGCAACTTCCTTCCTTTTCTGAATTGGGTTAACCATCCCATCTCTGTTTCTAAGTGAATACCGTTGCTGCTGAGCGGAAAGAGCATTCATATAGCCTCTTTGATACTCATCTGATTCTTCCTCCAAAACTGTGTCATTTGTTAGAATGAAATATACATATTTGTGTGCAGCTGAACTTTCTGCATACTCCTCATCTTCAGTAATATAAATAAGCAAATCATCAGGAGTAAAGAAGTGGTTTTCTTCAACTATTATATTCCCTTCCTCATCTAATTCCGGTCCATGCACAAAATTTTGATGCAGAGGTGGCTGTACTGGCTGTTGTGCTGTCTGATCTTGGGTTCGCTGCTCTCTCTGTCTTATTCTATATTGTGGCTACTGCTGGCCACGGAAGTTAGGATTTCTAACTTGTGGCTCAGGTTTGTCAAGTTTCACCCTTTCAAGCATCTGCTCTACCTTCCGGAGTAATTGGTCTACTGAGGAAGATTCTTCTTTTACGGTGACCTTCTTTTCTACCTTTGCTCTAGCCCTCTTGGTCAGCAGATTTGCTTCAACGTTGACCACGACCTTCTGCATGTCTTCCATTGTGGCCGACTCTCTCTCTCTTAATTGATAAGCCATGTCAGCATCAAAACCATCTGGAAACTTCACCATGGCTACCCCCACAGGTGGCCTTAGATGATAGGGAATTTAATTATAAACATAATTGAATCTAATGCAGTAGTTTAGGACTCACTCACCAGCGTTTCATTTGATTTGCTCATATTCAACCAGAATTTGAAGAGGGTTCTTTTTCACTTCCCAGCAGCCTAAAAATTGTCTTTGCAGGTCGGCCAAGGTAGCGATACGTGCAGCTGGAAAAGCTCTGAACCATTTCCTAACTTCACCTGCAAATGTCTGTACAAAGAGTCTCATTGTCACATTTTTTGCATCGATCTCATGAAGGTCACAGAAATCTGCCATTCTGTCCACATGCTGCTGAGCAGTAATGCTGTTAGGAGAGCCATCAAACAAAGGGATTTTGCTTTGATAATTTGCGGGCATATCATATAAAACTTGAGGCAGCACAAGAGGTGCAAAGCGAGCAGCCATCGCTCTTGGTGGATTCTGCCTTAGAGGTGTTGGAGGAGTGAGTGCAACCTGTAGGGAATTAACAATTGGAGTCTGAAGCTGTGTCACAATGTAATTATCAATTGACCGGTTAGCTCTTTCAGTTTCTAGGTCTACAAGAAACTGCGGATTGGGGACAGTAGAGTCAATAGCCCTTTCGGATTTGGTCTCGAACAATGATATTTCAAACTGCTCATGAAAATCAAGCTCTTCAATATACTCAAAAATGTCAGGACATGAACGGGATTTGAACACGGGAGTCACAAAGCTTTCTTGACGAAGAAATCTTGGAATCAAATTGGGATTTTCGTAGACAGGAGGAGGATCTAGATCTAGATTAGCTCTGGTATCTCTTCTTGAAGCCAGCATACTATTTTCAAAAAATCAAAAGGACATGAAAAACTTACTCAGCGTATCAAATCCTAAACTTATCATCCAAAAGCTTAGAATTATCAGAAGTATTGGGGTGTTTGTAGGTTGAGCCTGCCGTTTACACAACGAAGAAGACTAAGAAACAAAGAATTTGTCTCCAGTATGGTTGCCACTATGTTAGAGCCTAAATTTGCCTTAGGCTGAGGGAAGGAAAAATTCAGGGTAACCACAAACCATGCTCAGTCTGGTAGCTAGCCCTACCAGAACAGGAGAGGGCTCTCTCTGGGTCACGCTCAGTGAAGAATAAACAATATGGTCTCAGATGACTTACAATGAATATTGATTTTATGCTAGTAAATAGATATGGAAAAAGGCGATTTTTGAATGACTGAAATTTATAAGCTGTGTAGGGCCAAAGCACTACTTGAGATGGGAAATTAAATCAAAGATGCAGAATATTTCGTGAGGCAAGATAGGCATGAAGGTTTTAGCAATCAAACTGAAATAATATGTGGTGGAAAGACAGTTGAGAAAGCTGAAAAGGGCATATAGATGAATCCTTCTCAGACAGAGGAAAACACACAAAGTATGAATGCTTTACAAGGCAGAGCATAAAAATGGATTCTACCTTTCCTACTTAAAAGAAACATTCAAATGGAAATGAATATGAATGAGCTGCAAAACATTACACGTTACATATGAAACAGAGAAAGAAACACATGCTAAAACTCACGCCACAGGAACCTCACAATCAGAGCTGCATCATTTTTCATTAATCTCCTGGCCAAGCTGTACAATGAATATGTTGGGTTTTTCTCTACGTTATTCCCAGAAACTTCAACCAACCCTTTGCAAATGGTTTTTCATACAATAAATAAGCTTCACTATCAGTAAGTGGATCGACCCAAAGTTGGGGAGTTTTTTAAATTATTACAAACCGAAAATGAAAAGCCAACCATCAATAATAGAAGCAGTGGTTCACTTTAATTTCTCTGATGACAAATAAAAAACAAACAAAAATGTAGCGTAGATCTCCTGGCTTACTGCTCGCCTTCCTTTTGCCACTTGGATAGAAGCCAACCTTTAATCAAAATGTTTTTAAACTTTGCCTCTGATGCCGAGAAAAATGTAGTGTTAATTAACGGGCCCACTTGGAGAAAATCGCAAATCGAATTCTCGCGGAGTGAAAGTGATTTGGCCTTTCGGGCTCTGTGCGCCGCGCCAAAAGATGTATGCATTGCGCCACTTTGGATCTAATTTTGAGGTACTTTCTAAAGTCCAAATTGAGATCAAGTGTGCTTGTTAGAAAACCCTACCTGTCTACTTTCCAACCCAAGTGGAATTTCTGAATTTGGTGCTCATTTGCCCCTCCAAAACTTCAATCTCCCAAGATTGCTTCTTGTGTGTCAAACTAGGGGTAGAGAGGTCATTTTTGCATGTTTTCGGCCTCCTAAGGACTCAAAACTTACCCAAACTTCTTGGCCATGCACAAGTAGTCATGATTTTCCATGGAAAATCCAAAAATGCAAACGTTTTCTCATTTGGAGCTCCCTAGGAAGAGTGCGCGCCACGTGGCACGATGTTGTGAGTGAAAAACTCTGTTTTTTAGTGCAAAACTTCTCAAAATACCAAAAATGCCCCAAATTTCTTGAAATATGGGCAGGAGCTCCTCCATCAAGAGTCATGATGAGCCAAGGATGCCTCGGCCAATATCTAAAGATGATCAAGCTCTTTTTTCCACTTTTGCTTCTTCATTGCCCTTTTCAATTTCGCCTTGAGACTCCTGATTCTTGCTCTAGAACTCATGTTCCACACCCTGTAATGAAAATCCATGTGTCTCAGCAATGCATTGTCCCTATCGGCCTTGTCCAGCAGTTCCTCTAAGTGCATGTTCAATTTCTCCAAAACAAACTCTCGGTCCTCATCCTTTTGCTCCACGGGTTCGCCTTCTGCTGCCTTGATGTGCTGCCGATTTTCTTTGATCAGTTGCAACTCTATCTCAGCTTGTCGATCTTCAAGTTGCTTGTTCTGTTGCTCAAGGTATATGATAATCCACTTGGCCCTCTCTAAGTTGAGAGAAAAATCCTGAATCCGTGTCTGTTGTTCTTGTATGATTTCTTTGACATTTTGGCCCACAGCTGCATCATCATCCTCGATGAGAATGAAATCAGTCTCATGCTCACCTAAAGGCCCCTCATCATGCATTGGCCCTTTACCTCTATCCTGTACCTGTGGTGCTGATGTCGGAAGCGAGGCCCCTTCCACCTCGGATGGAGATAACACTCGCTTTGCTGCTGCAAACAATTGTCTAGTGCCCCTCTTATATGTGATGAACACGGGCACACTAACAGTCTCATGGCCCTCATAATGATGATAAGGTCCACCTGTCTCAAATATAACCTCTGAAGGTCCCGGTGGAGCTCTAAAAAATTCACGAGAGATGAAATCCTCCCAGGTGATTCCTGTAGGAATTTACAAGGTAAGTTCCTCAGACAGAACACCAAAAGGACACCGCTCACAAACAGATCACAGATCAATACACCAGTATTTTGACGTGGTTAAAACCCTCAGAGAGGGAAACAGTCCACGGCCTGCGCCAACGTTGCTACTACAGGCAATTTATTAATAAAAGAATGAAAATTTACATAAGCTTCTCTCATGCACGGTTAACCTACAAATGACCCTCCATGCGCTTTAAATAGAATTCATAGACCAATCGGGTGTCAAGCCACGGATCAAGTGTCGGTAATACCGAGGAGAGAATGAACCGTTGGATTGTAAGTTACAAAATGTACAACGGTAAAGAAACACACTTTACCTAACTCTATACTAGACCAAGTTGAACTTAACTATTGCCTATGTGTCGGAATATCCTAACATCCCCCCTTAAGAACAACTTGGGATAGGATTGAAGGATTTACAAATATGACACAATAGGAGAAGGAAGGAGGCACTAGAGCCTATCCCCCCTTAGTGACAACTTCCTGAACTCCAAGCATATATCGAAGTTTAGTGAACTTCGCCTCTGTGAGAGCCTTTGTGAAGATGTCTGCAACCTGATCATCTGTTGAACAATATTGCACTTCAAGAACATGGTCATGAATGAGCTTTCTGATGAAGTGCATGTGAAGTTCAATGTGTTTGCTGCGCTGATGCTGAACTGGATCTTTGCAAAGCTGAATGGCACTTTGATTATCACACCAAAGTGTAGTCGGATGCTGCTGCTCAAAGCCAAATTCTGATAGGATCTGACGAAGCCACAAGGCTTCCTTACTAGCTTCCACGGCACCACGATACTCTGCTTCTGCTGACGAAAGAGAAATGGCAGCCTGTTTCTTACAAGACCATGTAATAGGTCCTGAACCAAGAGTGAAGACATAACCGGCAGTAGACTTCCGATCATCAGGGTCACCAGCCCAATCAGAATCAGTGAAACCAACTAATAGAGGAGTTGCTTTGGCCCTGTAATGAATCCCAAACTGTATTGTACCTCGAACATAACGAAGTATTCTTTTAGCTGCTTTCCAATGACTTTCACGGGGGTTTTGCAAAAAACGAGCAACAAGGCCAACAGCAAAGGAAAGGTCAGGACGAGTATGGGTTAAATACAAGAGTTTTCCTACAGGTTGACGGTATAAGGTAGCATCAACTTCAGGAGAAGTACAAGAGACTGAAAGTTTGACTCCAGACTGAAAGGGAGAAGGAGCTGGCTTACAATCTTCCATGTGAAAATGACGAAGAATATCACAAGCATACTTGGACTGGGAAAGGGAAATAACCTCCTTGGATTGCAAGACTTGAAGACCGAGAAAATAGTGTAAGTGTCCTAAGTATGTCATTTCAAATTTCTTTTTAAGGCTGGACTTCACATGGTTTATAAGGTTGGGATCACTACCAGTAAGAATAAGATCATCAACATAAAGAACAAGGATGATAAGAGAGTTTCCCACTTTCTTTGTGTAGACAGTATTGTCAGAATGACACCTAGAAAAGCCAGATTCTAAAAGAAAGCTATCCATTTTGGCATACCAAGCCCGAGGAGCTTGCTTGAGACCATAAAGAGATTTCTTTAGTCGACATACAAGG